>JALPQI010001356.1:0-136886 GCA_025490895.1 Thaumatotibia leucotreta | reverse complement strand
TCGTAATTTACGGTAACGGCACATCACTAGTGAAGACACATATAGGGCTTGTTCGTTAAATAAAACGATTTTGGCCTATTTTAGATTTTAGCCTAGTTGGTAGTAAACCCTGCCTACGATGCTGGAGGTTCCGGGATCGAATCCCAGCGAGGACATTATTTGTGTATTTATTTATCACACATATTGGTTCCTTGGTCATGGCTGTCTATGTATTTAAGTATCTATATGTATCTATCTATTATATATAACGTCGCCTGGTACCCACATCACAAGTCTTAATTGAGCTTACCGTGGGACTAGGTTGATTTGTAAAAGATATTTTAAAGACAAACGGGTCTTAATCGCGTAAACTTACGTTTAATTATATCCTGAAGTGTCAGGCATGACGTTACACCCGTTGCATGACGTTTACGCGATTAAGACCCGTTGGTCTTTAAAATATGAGTGGTAATCGTGAAAGTTTAAATCAATTTTATTAAAAGATCACCGTCACCGCGGGCGGCGTCACGTGCGTCACCACGGCGGGCGGCTCAACAGGGTTCCAACTGGGCTCTTGCTGGAAATTAGACAATAGTAGAAGTGACTCACTGGCTCGGCTCGTGTCTTGCGTCATCGTCGTACTCGCAGCGTCAGCGTCACCACGGCGGGCGGCTCAACAGGGTTCCAACTGGGCTCTTGCTGGAAATTAGACAATAGTAGAAGTGACTCACTGGCTCGGCTCGTGTCTTGCGTCATCGTCGTACTCGCAGCGTCAGCGTCACCACGGCGGGCGGCTCAACAGGGTTCCAACTGGGCTCTTGCTGGAAATTAGACAATAGTAGAAGTGACTCACTGGCTCGGCTCGTGTCTTGCGTCATCGTCGTACTCGCAGCGTCAGCGTCACCACGGCGGGCGGCTCAACAGGGTTCCAACTGGGCTCTTGCTGGAAATTAGACAATAGTAGAAGTGACTCACTGGCTCGGCTCGTGTCTTGCGTCATCGTCGTACTCGCAGCGTCAGCGTCACCACGGCGGGCGGCTCAACAGGGTTCCAACTGGGCTCTTGCTGGAAATTAGACAATAGTAGAAGTGACTCACTGGCTCGGCTCGTGTCTTGCGTCATCGTCGTACTCGCAGCGTCAGCGTCACCACGGCGGGCGGCTCAACAGGGTTCCAACTGGGCTCTTGCTGGAAATTAGACAATAGTAGAAGTGACTCACTGGCTCGGCTCGTGTCTTGCGTCATCGTCGTACTCGCAGCGTCAGCGTCACCACGGCGGGCGGCTCAACAGGGTTCCAACTGGGCTCTTGCTGGAAATTAGACAATAGTAGAAGTGACTCACTGGCTCGGCTCGTGTCTTGCGTCATCGTCGTACTCGCAGCGTCAGCGTCACCACGGCGGGCGGCTCAACAGGGTTCCAACTGGGCTCTTGCTGGAAATTAGACAATAGTAGAAGTGACTCACTGGCTCGGCTCGTGTCGTGCGTCATCGTCGTACTCGCAGCGTCAGCGTCACCACGGTGGGCGGCTCGACAGGGTTCCAACTGGGCTCTTGCTGGAAATTAGACAATAGTAGAAGTGACTCACTGGCTCGGCTCGTGTCGTGCGTCATCGTCGTACTCGCAGCGTCAGCGTCACCACGGTGGGCGGCTCGACAGGGTTCCAACTTGGCTCTTGCTGGAAATTAGACAATAGTAGAAGTGACTCACTGGCTCGGCTCGTGTCGTGCGTCATCGTCGTACTCGCAGCGTCAGCGTCACCACGGTGGGCGGCTCAACAGGGTTCCAACTGGGCTCTTGCTGGAAATTAGACAATAGTAGAAGTGACTCACTGGCTCGGCTCGTGTCGTGCGTCATCGTCGTACTCGCAGCGTCAGCGTCACCACGGTGGGCGGCTCGACAGGGTTCCAACTGGGCTCTTGCTGGAAATTAGACAATAGTAGAAGTGACTCACTGGCTCGGCTCGTGTCGTGCGTCATCGTCGTACTCGCAGCGTCAGCGTCACCACGGTGGGCGGCTCGACAGGGTTCCAACTTGGCTCTTGCTGGAAATTAGACAATAGTAGAAGTGACTCACTGGCTCGGCTCGTGTCGTGCGTCATCGTCGTACTCGCAGCGTCAGCGTCACCACGGTGGGCGGCTCGACAGGGTTCCAACTTGGCTCTTGCTGGAAATTAGACAATAGTAGAAGTGGCTCACTGGCTCGGCTCGTGTCGTGCGTCATCGTCGTACTCGCAGCGTCAGCGTCACCACGGTGGGCGGCTCAACGGGGTTCCAACTGGGCTCTAGCTGGAAATTAGACAATAGTAGAAGTGACTCACTGGCTCGGCTCGTGTCGTGCGTCATCGTCGTACTCGCAGCGTCAGCGTCACCACGGTGGGCGGCACAACGGGGTTCCAACTGGGTTACAGCTGGAAATTAGACAATAGTAGAAGTGACTCACTGGCTCGGCTCGTGTCTTGCGTCATCGTCGTACTCGGCCGCGTCGTCCCGCGGCGACAGCGTCAGCGTGACCGCGGGCGGCGTCACGTGCGTCACCACGGTGGGCGGCGCGACAGGGTTCCAACTTGGCTCTTGCTGGAAATTAAAAAAAAACTAAGTTCCTGGTAGAAAGACACGGCGAGGAAAGTGTTATAGTTATCTACACATGATCACCAAATTAAAACTTTATCCGAATCCGAAACAATTTCTCCAAGATCCTACGAACAAATAAAACATGGAAGCCGCACGCCATACTAAATTGCATTTCAAAAACGGGTTTGAATTTCAGTTGACAAGTGTCACCCCCTCTTCAATGCGTCACGGTAATAAATTTCAATGTCAACATATAAAATCTTAAACCGCCATGTAAAATTTGTTGTGATTGGTCCGTTAAAGTTTTGATTGGCTATATTCTATAAACATTTGTCAAAGATGTTGCGCCGAAATATGCGCGGTGTTCAGAAAACCGCCATGTCTTGCCGATCTTGGCACAATTGAACAATTCTTTTTGGGGGCATTTTTGAGCTGCCGTTAGACGTCCATGTTATATATGGTCGCAGCCAAGATCCCATCGTCCCACTCTGACTTGGTGCCGAATATCTCGATTTTTTTGAAGTCGGTTAAAAGTGTAATTATCGAAATCGGATCGGATCGGATAAAATCGGAGACCTACGAACAAATAAAACATGGAAGCCGTACGCCATACTGAATTGCCTTTCAAAAACGGTCCTGAATTTTAATTGACAAGTGTCACCCCCTCTTTAATACATCACGGTAATAAATTTCAATGTCAACCTATAAAAACTTAAACCGCCATTTAAAATTAGTTGTGATTGGTCCATCAAAGTTTTAACTGGCCATATTCTATAAACATTTGTCAAAGATGTTGCGCCGAAATATGCGCGGTGTTACGAAATGTGCTATGTCCTGCCTATCTTGGCACAATTGAACAACTGTTTTAGGGGCATTTTTGAGCTGGCGTTACACGTCCATGTTATATATGGTCGCAGTCGGAGACCAAACCGTAAGCATAAGCTTTCAAATAAAAAAACACATCTAAATTGGTTCACCCAGTCGGCAGTTCCGAAGTAACAAACATTAAAAAAACATACAATTGAATTGAGAACCTCCTCCTTTTCAGTCGGTTGAAAAATCTACAGCGTAAAATTACAGCCGACCTGTATCTTTATGATTTAAAAAACCGATTGATTGTATAGATCGATTCCTCAGAGCTAATGGATCGAATAAGTGTTAGAAATTATCTATGTGTGGATGTCAAAAATACGATAATTGTATTGGGGACCATTTAAATTGACACGAGTTACGAATTTCGTTTTTGCACGTGTCTCGTACAACGTTTTTTAGTGCAGATGGCCCTCCGAAGTTTTGGACCTGACGTAAAATGACACACTTCTCGTACTAGAGCCTAAAAAATTTTAAATACCGTGAGAAGGTACTTTTTCACTGACACGATGTAAAAATCAGCGTCAAAATGATCACAAACCTTTTCTATCTTCAGACTCTTATCCAAGCTCTTCTCGAGGCTGGCATCCTTGTCCACCTCTTCAGAAGGCACCTCTGAAGGTGGGATCAGCCGCAGCGCCATCTCGTGGCCGGTGGGGTTGGACAACTTCAGGAGAGTGGACTTGGCCCCGGGGCGGAACCGGCCCAAAGGTGTCCATCTTATCTTATTGGTGGGGCCCTTACGGATACACTTCGACCCATTGGGTTCTTTTGTGTAAAAGGTGTCCATGACACTGGCAGCATTTCCATGTTGAATCTCTAGGGATATTTGCTGGACCAGGTACGATCCTGAGCGAGGATCGCTGTCCCTATACCTAAGTCGGCGACCCAAGTTTGTAGTAAAATGCCGTGCGTTTGTTTGCCGTCAAGATTAAATGGAGTTCAGGAACGTTCATAAATTAGCAGCAAATAACTACTTTTTGGCGAAGCAAAATTAAAATTGTCACAAAAAATACGATAATTGTAGCAAAATTCCGACACTAGCCGAACTTATTAGTAATAACGTTATGTTGGTGGCAAACAAGCACATGAACCGTCCGATAGTAAGCGGTAGCCGTAGCCTGTGACGTCAGAAAGTGATAATTTTACATTTGTCACAGTTGTAAACAGCGCAATAGGGTTCCAACTTTCAAGACATTTACCTTTTCTATCTTCAGACTCTTATCCAAGCTCTTCTCGAGGCTGGCATCCTTGTCCACCTCTTCAGAAGGCACCTCTGAAGGTGGGATCAGCCGCAGCGCCATCTCGTGGCCGGTGGGGTTGGACAGCTTCAGGAGGAGAGTGGACTTGGCCCCGGGACGGATCATCTCGCAGGAGATTATCTTTATCTCGGGGACGTGGTAGCTGTGGGGAAAGATATAGTACTGTTTGGTATTTGATGGTATATGGGAACACCAAAAGATAGCGTATGATCTGTGGTACCTATGTATTTGGAACTACTCATAACTCCATACAAAGTGAGACGTTTACCGTAAAACGATCACATTTTATTATCAAACCGCGATGAGAAAGGGATTCGAAAGTACTGTTGACGCAACAGTGTAAAAGTCAATCTAGGTTATATTCATCGTTATATTCGAATATTCATAGTTTAAGTGCAGAGACTTACAAACAATAGATTAATTAATTACTCACTACATCTATAAACAACTCTTTTCTTGGTAAATGTTGTGTCATTTGTTGTGTCAACAGTACATTCGAATCCCCTTCTGATTCCGGTTTGATAATACAATCACGCACGTTTAGGGTGCGGCTCCACTGACGCGGAGCGGAGCAGAGCTGTGCAAAATTGATTACATTCTTCAAATTCGAATTCGAAACACTGTATGCGGTATCATTGGCCGAGCTCCCACAGCTTCGTTCCGCTTCGCGTCAGTGGAGCCGCACCCTTAGTGAGATACAGCGATACTATACAGCGGTGATAGCTGGGCGAGTATCGCCGTGTCTCTTATATTTACACGGGAGTGCGTATCATTTGTTCATGTTTATACAGTTCATAGTTAATACTTCATAGCTTAGTAGCTTGCGATGAGACCAGTGCCTTAGAACACAATTTTAGTTTTAACTAACACCAACCTAAAACCTTGAAATCACATACATTTTTAGTTAAAAGAGTCCGCTGGATGAGAATAGGGATGATGACTGTGGATAAAATAAATTATTTCACATTATGCACGACGAAGCGGCGGGAACAGGCACTTGATAGGGACGATTGGAGGAAGGAAATTTTCGCAAATTTTCACGCGCCGCCACTGTTGACTAGACATGTTTTTTCCGTCGACCCTTGAAATAAGCTATAAAAAAATACAGGACATAATATACAAAGAAATTATTACTAAAATGTAGCCCTTTCCAACCGAAAGGTTGGGATTTGCTAACTCAATAATGATCGACTTTTTTTATAATTTAAAATTAACTGAAATCAACTATCACGATCGTATCAACCCGGGTGTAAAGATGTAGACTAGAGTGGTTCTTATTTAAACTATTTTGTAGGGTATTTGAGCCAATAAAGGCGCTCTTTGCTCCCTATTGCAATTACCTATGGAACATCCTTTCATTTAATGAAAAAATTAAAAATTAAAAATATTTATTTCCTTGAACAATTTTGGTGCAGTTTACAAGTGGGTTGAGACCTCCTATTAAGTAAATAATACTTGTATCAGGAAGCCTCGCTCCTCCTTATCAAATAGTACTAACAATTAATTCAAAATGAGAGGTTATAAATCTAATAATTCTAAATAACATATTTATGCATGCGAGTGTGTGTGTGTGTGTGTGTGTGTGTGTGTGTGTGTGTGTGTGTGTGTGTGTGTGTGTGTGTGTGTGTGTGTGGTGTGTAGAAACGTGTGTAATATTACATTCACTTGTTATATCAAAAAGTAAAGCATTGCTATTTCCTATAGCTAATGGTACAATAATGATTCAGTTTCATCATAATTAAGGTTCTTTAACCATTCAGTGACAGTTTTTTTTACATTTATAATTCTGCATCGGGAAAATATTTATTATATTATTTAAATTATTATACACAAAAGCCGATTGTGCTGCATATTGTCGTTTAGCAAAAATAGATTTAGTCGTTGGAACAGGGGCTACTCTATTATTACGCCTTCGAGTTGGGAGACTAGGGGTGTATATAAGTGTTTTGTGAACCTTAAGGACCGTACTCAAAACATAGAACCTCCGCACCGACAAATGACCACTCATCTGATATAATTCGTGTGTGGGGAACCTGTACGGTTTTGAGCACATAACCTTTAACAAACAACGTTGCCCTCTCTCCACCTCCAGAAATTTCGTTTTAGCTGCACCACCCCATACAGTTATGCAGTAGCAGATAATGGATTGGGCTAGACTGATATAAATCTGGTTGAGTAGTTTTTCGTTAACAATATGTTTAAGAGTTCCAAAGATCCAAATCAACTTTCTTATTCTATTGTTAACGTAATCAATATGGGCGTTCCATGATAGTCGTTGATCTAGTATAATGCCCAAGTATTTAATAGAGTTCACTTTTATTATTTCTTGACAGTTACATGATATATCATTTGTGTATTGACACGTATGGATTTTTAATATTAAATTACCTTCTGGCTGAGTACTGTTATATTTAGTGAAACATATATAATTAGTTTTGCTGACATTGAGCGTTAAGAGATTCAATCTTAACCAGGATGATATCTTGCGTAACCCCAAGTTAGCACTTTCAAACACCGACTTCCACGTTTTACCCTCGAAGACTATAACTGTGTCGTCCGCATAAGAGATAATTTGGCCGTGCCCTTTAAGTTCCTAATGCCAATATGCTCCAACTTACGTACAAGAGTGGGGAGAGAAACTGTATCGAAGGCCTTTTTGAGATCTAAAAATACTGTGAGGCATTTCTTTCCCATGTCAGTTTTATCAACTATTATAGAAGTAAGTGAAAGAATAGCATCTTCAGTAGATCTTGATTGTCTAAATCCGAATTGTTTATTGGATAGAATATTAAATTTGTTTAGATACTGAATTAGTCTTTTATTAAGTAACTTTTCCAAGATTTAATCAATTGATATGTAAAGCATGGAGAAAAACGGTGAGCAACCATAAAAATTTCACCTTGTATATTTACAATTCAATTAATTTATTCAAATACTCGTAATGATAACATTGATCTTATAATAGGGATGATGACTGTAGTTAAAATAAATTATTTAACATTATGAACGACATAATACAGGAAGAAATTATTACTAACATTTAGATTGCAGCAATTTTTGTACAGAAGTCTATTTAATAAATTGAAAAGAACTTTAAAGAGTAGGTCATTTGGCAGTACTCAAACGTGACGTCACTTTTGAGTATTTCATATAAAATTCCATGGTGGTGATCGTTTTGACAGTTCGAAGAAAGATGCTGATTTGACTTGCCAGTCATCATGCCTATTGTTAATATTGGCTTATACCTAAGTTTAGTAAATAAAAACTAAATAAGATTTAATATTTAAAATTACAGTGTAAACTCTTTATAACGAAACTCAAGGGACTGAGCATTTATTGTCGTTATAGAGAGTTATCGTTATATGAGAGAACAAAAAAACAACCAAATTAACAAGACTGATACTACGATGGTACCAAGTATGCTTGGTCGAAGCCCATCACTTTCGAGAAAACAATGGCTACATGTGTTCAAAGCAATTAGAATAACAAAAGCTAGACCGACCTAGGATGTTTCGAAGCTTCAAAGTCTTGTTACCGATAGTAAATATTTACTGTCTAAAATTATTTCACACATTTCTTCGTAATAGAGAATGGCGTATCGCTATAAAGAGTGTTTCAATATGTGGGATTTAACGCAAACCACCCAAGTTGTACTCACTTCAACGTTATAGGGAGCTTATCGTTATAAAGGAAAACGTTATAAAGAGTTTACACTGTATTTCATTTAATATAGGACAGCACTTACTATGCCAGCAGCTCGATCTTAAACTTGATAGAGCCCGGATTGTACTCCGGCTTGGTCAAGTTGTGGTCGCAGGCCCTACAGCGCTGGGAACGCTTCACTGAGAGAAGCTTGGCCAGCGGGTGCAGCCGGGACACGAGGGACGGCTGCCAGTCCGGGGCTGCCAGGCGCTGTGGCATGCTGGTTACTGGAACAAATCAATAATATAAAAGTAGTTTATGCAGCTGTACATAATGCCTAATTATGTACAGTTGCATACACTGCTTTATCTACCCACATATCATAAGGACTCTATGATGCGTTCAGGAGCCGCATATTATGACCGCCATTGCGGCGTTGTTCAGGGCCACTTACAATAATTATTAGTAAAATAAAACTAAACTTAATGAGAAAATGGAGTCTACTAAATCTACTACTAAATCGTCTTGGTCACTCATATTTACTCACAAAACTTATTTCAACTCGACAAACTTAAAATGTTTCGCAACAATACCCGGCAGGCGGCAAACGTACACTTATTTGGCAGCTGACAACTGTCAAGTTTTTTTTTTTTAATTCAGAGACAATCTAGACTTCGAATTTTAAAATCATTATAACATCGAAATATTGCACATTATTTTGAAATAATAACATCTCCACAGATAAGAAATGTGTCAGTTCAAAAAAGTTTGTTATTATGGTGGTCATAATTTGCGGTTTTTGAACGCATTATTGAGTGTTTATGATATTTGGGTAGATAAAATACATTACACGTACATTACAACCTGCGACCATATATAACATGGACGTCTAACGCCAGCTCAAAAATGCCCCCAAAATCAATTGTTCAATTGTGCCAAGATGGGCAGGACATAGCGCTCTTAACACGCGCATATTTCGGCGCAACACCTTTGACAAATGTTTATAGAATTTAGCCAATCAAGCATCCTCTCAGCATCAACCAATTCAAAAACAGATTGGATAAGCACATGTCCAAAAATATATCTTGAAAATGTGACCAAGAGGCATTGGATACAGGCACCATCAGTTGTCTCAACTATCTGCCTGAATTACAAGAAATAATAATAATAAAAAAAAAAGAAGTTCGAAACGAGTGGAGATAAATTAAAGCAGACCGAAGGGAGTTACGAATTTCATTTTCGCACGTGTATCGTATGACGTTTTTCAGTACATATAGCCCTCCTTTCGACCTGATGTAAAATGAACCACTTATCGGACTAGCGCGTAAAAAAAGGGTCATCTGTACTGAAATAAATATTTTGGGACTTCTTACATAAATGAACGTAGTCTTACAGTAAGCTCAATTAAGGCTTGTGATGTGGGTACCAGGCTACTTATGTCTTGAGAAGAAGGAATACTAACTCTGGTTCAATTGGACGTCCTTAGTGAAAGCATCTTCAGGCAGTTTTTCCACCTCTTCACTGGCCAGACTGACTAACTAGAACTCTCGGGGAGAAACATATGTCGGGTTAGAGGCAGAACCAACTATTCCCTTGAGGTTTTGACAAATCGTATTTTATGCCAATATCAGAAAACTATTTGCTAAAAGATGTTTTACCGAAATAGTTAGTTCTGCCTACTAGCCAGCATGTCCTTGCTGAATGCGTCATGTACGCAGCAGCGAGATATGACGTGTTTGGCAGGGTTAGGCTGGAGAAAGAACTCAGGGAGGTCGACCTTAGAGACGTCCTGCGGTTCTGCAAGAAAATTGGAAGGCCAGAGGGAAGTATTGGGGGAAGGCTACCGGAACACAAACCTGCGGCTCCAGCTAAGGGAAATGGGGTGAATGAGCACATTGGATGCAATGATATAATAAGTAAAGATATGTTACACCGGCTCTAAAATTGAAGCGCTCAGATTGCGATAATTCTAACAATCGCTCTTAGTCCTACCCAGACCACCGAGAGGTGTGTACCACTGCCGAGTTCACGCAAATCACATGAACTGCGCCCTAAAATGTTATTTTATGTTATACAACAGTGAAAACCACAAAATAAAATGCTAAAAATGCCCTTAGCATCACACATCATGCGCAATTAAACTGTATTATATATATTTTTTTTCAATTTTATTATTTATTGAAAATAAAATAGGACGCCATTTTGACGTTTTTGACTGACTTAGAGAAAAAGACAAGCTTATGCCGTTTAAGATCGAGAGTAACAAAGATAAAACAATGTTTACCAATAAAAGACTGCACGCGCGATTGTCAAATGCTAGTTGTCTCTTTTTTATTTATTAAATACGAGTATATTATGTATTTTGCCATCTCTTTTACGCATTTTGAAGTTTGAAGATAGGTGTATGTCAACTGTCAATAAATTGTAGGTGTATGATGTGAAGTATTTATTTCGTTCATTTTGTTAGAGTATAACGTATCTTTACTTATATATCATTGATTGAATGCTCGTCAGCCCGCTCGAGTCCGGTCGAGCGTCCCTCCGTAACATAACATAACATAGTTCTGCCTCTAAACTGGCGCAAACCTAGCTACTGACTTATCTGTTATTCCGGCACGGCACTTATATCATAGGGATAAGGAATACTAACTCTGGTTCAATTGAACCTCCTTAGTGAAGGCATCTTCAGGCAGTTCTTCCACCTCTTCGCTGGCGACGGCGGGCGTGAAGCCGGCCAGCGCGAGGCTGGAACCCTCGGCGGGAGGGAGACCCGCGATACTGCGCGCCATGGCACCCGTCAGACCTGTCTTGTCCTGGAAACAATACTATTCTATTACCAACGCAACAAAGTGCTTCATTACTCCGGTCACATAGCTCGTAGAGACCACAACTACTTTAATTAACACGTTCGCCTCCGGTACTATTTCACTAAGTGTTAATACCATGCCGATCGAAGTTAGCTGATAGCAATCTTATACCAGTGACACGCATGTGTTACCGAAAAGATTGTACTCCTATGCCGGCGACACAGCAGTATGTCAAAAAACTTCGTTTTTGTATGACACTGGCATAGGAGTGAGAACTTGATTTATGTTAGTGGCATAAGAATAAGATTACTTTGATCACGTATGTGTGTCACTGGCATAGGAGTACAGTTTTTTCGGTCACATGTGCGTGTCACCGGCGTCGAACGTGTTAAATTAAATAATAGTACGTTTATCGCTTAACTTGGTCAAAACTTAGCAGTTCATTTTAAATTTTGGGTATTTTGGCCAAAAACACCAAGAAATTAATAAAAAAAAATAGTCAGACTTCGTCAAAGACAACAATGGCTTAAATGGTTATAAATGGTCTATACTTATTTTACCTTAAAGCTTTGCATCGGACTACCAATCACCCTGTATTTAGACCTACTGTGCCTGCGACCACGGGTGTAACCTCATGACCGAAACGTCAGGATAAAATTAAACGTAAGTTTAAGCGATTAAGACCCGTTTATCGTTAAAATATGATTCAGAGAGACTTGTATGGATGGGAAAGGACAGTAGACGGCACAAAGGACCAAGTCCAACCGATGGTGTGAGTGTGACCAGCGGCCCTACCGCGAATTACGAAATCCGCAAATTTCGAGGATTTGTCTCTCTCACTCTAATGACACCTTCGTTGGAGTGACGAAGAAAAATCCTCGAAATTCACGTATTTCGATTTTCGCGGTAGTAGGCCAGATATCAGCGCAAATGGACACCACAATGAGCAACGCTTTCCACAAACCGATAGGGAGAAGTGGAGAGCTGCAACAAAAGCAATTAGAAAGCGGAGTCACGATCCTCAGCAGTGAAGGATCGACTCAGAAGAAGAACCAGACCTCGGACAGATACGATAAAATGTATGAAACAAACGCGTTGGTACTCGCACAGTGCTCTCTCTTGTAAATGCACGCAATGTTTGCGTCCTAAGAACCAGGGGAATTTTTCATAAGAAAGTCATTAAATAGAAAAGTGCCAGTTTATTCCCTCCTGGCAGGGAATATATTTATAAACTACCCGTATTTGAATAGGTGGTGTGAAAAGAAACTTGCCTGATATTTCTGGAAGACGCTTAATGGAATGGTCAAGCTGATAATGATATGGAGAACTTCTTACTCAATAACATGAAATGTTTAACAGTCAGGTTGAAACTTACAGTGAGCGTGATGTATTTCCCCCTAACAGCAAACTTCTTCCGTTCCCTCTCGATCTTCTCCTGTTTCTCCTGCTGCAGAACTGCCTTGTAGTAGTCCAGGAGTTGCGTCACACGCGTCGCGTGGGGGCTGGACCGTTCTGGCCATCCGCCCGATGCTGAAACCATAGCATTTTTAAACAGTTGTCTCTAGGTTTATTTAATTCAGAACTGTAAGTAGTGTATAATTTTTACGATTGTGTCACAATCTACGAACAAATAAAACATGGAAGCCGCACGCCATAGTAAATTGCCTTTCAAAAACGGTCCTGAATTTTAGTTGACAAATGTCACCGCCTCGTCAATCATCACGGCAATGAACTTCAATTTCAACCTATAAAAACTTAAACCGCCATTTAAAAATAGTTGTGATTGGTCCATCAAACTTTTGATTGGCTATATTCTATAAACAATTGATTTTGGGGGCATTTTTGAGCTAGCGTTAGACGTCCATGTTATATATGGTCGCAGGTCACAATTAACTTCAGTATCTATATATGGTTTAGTACACCTATTTGACTTGCTTGGACTCTAGAGCTGCCATCTGGGTTGACATCTCTGGTTTTATCCTAGTTTGAAGGTTTTCCGGTGGCCGTCTTGGTTTAAAAAGTGTCCGCTTTTCATATGAGGAAACACCTCAAATGTAAGTATTTATCGTCATTATCGTGTACAAAGTGAAGTCCGAGGAACAAAGGGATTTACGCCAAATGTCCAGGTTTTTTAGAATAGAATAATAGTTTATTCATGGTTTTGTAAAAACTACGTACCGGAAGGCGTAGCGTCGGTAGGCCCCCCACAAGGTGGACTGATGACCTGGTGAAGGTCGCAGGAGTCCGCTGGATGCGGGTGGCGCAGGACCGGTCATTGTGGCAATCTTTGGGGGAGCCCTATGTTCAGCAGTAGACGTCTTTCGGCTGATATGATGATGATGATGATGATTTGTAAAAACTAAGGACTGATGTGACATATACAAACAAACAGACATACAGAGCCATGAAATAGTCTCATCTCAGCATGATGATCTCAGCATGAGTCAGCGCCACTACGTGCACTTCAGCGTTCGTGGTGCGCGTGCCGCGGCCGCTTCAAGACACTATCGCGAGTCCGGACTTCTGGCCGAAGGGCGTTGTGTTTCGGCGGTTTCGGGGCAACCAGCCGAACCCTACGACGCCGGCTCAGACGACGCAACGGAGCCACGCAGTTGTGTCGCCTAAATCTAATTAATGTGTTTTTTTTTTATATATTTTTAGTTTCATGACGCAATGTCATGTAAACTTTTGTTTTAATAAATAAATAAATAAATAAAATTAAACAAGTCTACAGTTATGAACTTATGACATTTCTATACATATTTTATTTTGTGTACAATTTTTTTTTATTGTATAATTTTAGTTTCATGACGCATTGGCGTTCTGCTGTAATGTCATGTAAACTTTTGTTTTAATAAATAATAATAATAATAAATAATGATGCTGGCGAGAGCCAGAGCTGACCTTCCGATGCCTTCCGAGCCTTTGATCTTCGTCCTGGTTTCACGAATCTTTTGTCTCCTACCTTCGCGTCTCTACCCACCTCGCTGCAGATCCGTTACTTACCCACAGGTTGATCAGGGATCCCCACATCCCTGGCGGTCCACCGGCAGTTCAAACAGGACAGGTACACCCGCTTGGCTTGCCGTCTCCTGTAGAACCGTTACTTACCCACAGGTTGGTCAGGGATCCCCACATCCCGGGCCGTCCACCGACAGTTGAAACAGGACAGGTACACCCGCTTGGCTTGCCGTCTCCTGTAGAACCGTTACTTACCCACAGGTTGGTCAGGGATCCCCACATCCCTGGCCGTCCACCGACAGTTGAAGCAGGACAGGTACACCCGCTTGCTGTCTCCTGTAGAACCGTTACTTACCCACAGGTTGGTCAGGGATCCCCACATCCCGGGCCGTCCACCGACAGTTGAAACAGGACAGGTACACCCGCTTGGCTTGCCGTCTCCTGTAGAACCGTTACTTACCCACAGGTTGGTCCGGGATCCCCACATCCCTGGCGGTCCACCGGCAGTTGAAGCAGGACAGGTACACCCGCTTGCCGTCTCCTGTAGAACCGTTACTTACCCACAGGTTGGTCAGGGATCCCCACATCCCTGGCGGTCCACCGACAGTTGAAGCACGACAGGTAGTACACCCGCTTGCTGTCTCCTGTAGAACCGTTACTTACCCACAGGTTGGTCAGGGATCCCCACATCCCTGGCGGTCCACCGACAGTTGAAACAGGACAGGTACACCCGCTTGGCTTGCCGTCTCCTGTAGAACCGTTACTTACCCACAGGTTGGTCAGGGATCCCCACATCCCTGGCGGTCCACCTGCAGTTGAAACAGGACAGGTACACCCGCTTGGCTTGCCGTCTCCTGTAGAACCGTTACTTACCCACAGGTTGGTCAGGGATCCCCACATCCCTGGCGGTCCACCGGCAGTTAAAGCAGGACAGGTAGTACACCCGCTTGGCTTGCTTGCCGTCTCCTGTAGAACCGTTACTTACCCACAGGTTGGTCAGGGATCCCCACATCCCGGGCCGTCCACCGACAGTTGAAGCAGGACAGGTACACCCGCTTGCTGTCTCCTGTAGAACCGTTACTTACCCACAGGTTGGTCAGGGATCCCCACATCCCTGGCGGTCCACCGGCAGTTGAAGCAGGACAGGTACACCCGCTTGGCTTGCCGTCTCCTGTAGAACCGTTACTTACCCACAGGTTGGTCAGGGATCCCCACATCCCGGGCGGTCCACCGACAGTTGAAGCAGGACAGGTAGTACACCCGCTTGGCTTGCTTGCCGTCTCCAACCTTCCCGTCACCGCCCGCACCCGCCGCTGGATCCTGCTAAACAGTCAAGAGAAGGGTTAAGCTCTCCTGTTTTAGGTTTTCATTGTTTGGTGAGACGTATATGGTTATGGCACCATACTCTCTAGCTATACCAGAATCTATGATGATTTGGATAGCTGGGTCGCGTTTTATAAAGTTACCCCCTTATTCATAAACGTCTGCTAACTTAACAAGCCACTAATAATTGTTTGTCCCTTTCGGTCATAACAAATGTGTCCATTAGAGCAAAAGAGACAAGCAATTATTAGCGGCTTGTTAAGTTAGCAGATGTTTATGAATAAGGGGGCTACAATTTACAATTTTGCTGTTTGCCTCTCTTTCTAGCCAATATGTGCGTGCGTTAGAGAGGCAAACAGCGAAATTGTAAAATGTAACTTTATTTATAAAACGCAACCCTGGTGTAGCTGTCAAAGGCTCCTTTATTCAGAGATTGCATAACTGTACCTGAAAAATAAAAGTACCTGGGTATAAATCTCAGCTAGGATGTTGATGAATTTTTCTTAGGTACCTATACCTTAAGGTAGAATTTGTATATTGAATTTGTCAGGGGCTGTTTCCATAAGTAACCTGTAGGTAGCACTTGTATTTTCCTTAAGGGGTCAAGTTATAGGCAGTTAATTAGCCTAGCAAGCCAACACTTTTGCGGGTAATGGTAGGAGTCCACCTATGAAGATACAAACAACAGTCAATACCTGCCGCGGCTGGGCCAGGGTGGCACGGGTGGAGAGAGTGTGGAAGCAGCTGGGACAGTCGAAGCAGCTGCTGCAGCGGTTCTTCTTCAGCCGAGCCTCCGATGAAGGCATGTTCTCCAGGCAGTAGGCGCAATAGTGGGAATCCACCTATCACACACAAAGTCTTAAATAGATACCATTCATAAAATGATAATTTATTAAATGGATTTTATTATTTTACAAAGCTTGTATGATTGTTGATTTACCAGTTTTTCCTTAATATTAACCAGGATACATCATTTCAAAATTAGTTACTTGTAATTTCTTTCACAAAAATTACAAATATCAATAAAAACACACAATTACAAATACATAAATAAGAAAGTTTTGTTAATTGTTAGCAGGAACTAAGTTTACTCAGTGAAGTATGTATTTTTTGTTTTCTGTAATGTTCAGAGGGTGATTTTGATTGGCAGAAATGCTTGGGTAATTTTGTAAGGGAAATCTAAATAATATATGATGGATTATAATGGTTCAAAATTAGATGACTTTCGAAATTATCCTCCTGCACCTTACAGAAAACAAAAGATACACATACTTCACTGAGTAAACTGCTTACAACAAAACACTAAAGTACCAATCCCATGAAAAAATAAAGTAGGACATGAGCCTAACTCACCATCTATTTAACCTACTACAGCCAACGAACCTTTATCCCATTGTTACAGATTGGGACCACGGTAGAGGTACCATGAAAACAGAGGTGTGTCCAAGGTTTGGCAGCCAATATATGACATACTTTGTACACCACTATACATAAGATTTACACTAATTACTAGCGGGTTTTAAAGCAAATATGATAATTTACATGGCGTATAGAATATATAGGTCGGTTTATAAAAGCTTTTGCTTATTTTAAAGTCTGTTACCTCATGACAAATGCAAAATCCGCAGCGTATTTTCAAGCAGTGTCGACAGAAGTAAAGACTCGTTATAGGCTTCAGCTGACCACAGGAACATTTATACTTCACGTAATCTGGCTGAGTCAAGTAAGCCATGATTCTGTTTGGATTCTAATGACTTTATTTCACAAACTGTACAACCCACACAAACTAAACGAAAAACCGTACACCGTCGTCGCACCGAACCGAAGTGACACACACATCTGTCATATTGACAGACACAACAGTGACATCATTAAGCATGTTTGAGATAGCTTTTAAACTTCTGGGTCGCGTTTTATAAAGTTACAATTTACAATTTCGCTGTTTGCCTCTCTTTCTAGCCAATATGTGCGTGCGTTAGAGAGGCAAACAGTGAAATTGTAAATTGTAACTTTATAAAACGCGACCCTGGTTGTAAAGATTTATATTTCTGTTCTGTGCAACGAAAAATTTCCAATTTTATTTTCTAATTCATGTAAGTTTAAAATTATTAAAGTCGGGTGACTTATCTTACAAATAATAATATTATGTATCATATTCGATACATAATTTTAGGTACTTAATATGAACGCAAGTATGAACGGCTAAAGAATCAAAATATCGATATGGTTGTACTAGCAAAGTTTGATTTTAACGTTCTTATCGAAATCTCTTTAATATCAATTACCCCCTTATTCATAAACGTCTCCTAACTTAACAAGCCGCTAATAATTGTTCGTCCCTTTTGCTCTTATGGAGACATTGTTACGACCGAAAGGCCACAAACAATTATTAGCGGCTTGTTAAGTTAGCAGACGTTTATGAATAAGGGGGTTAACATCTTTCGTTACTAACCGTACTACGTTGAACCTACATTGAATCGATATTTCTAAGCCAGATATTTCATTTTCAGTAACATTTCCTAAGATGTCACAGGCGCGTTGCCGATATTTGAAAGCAGATGTACCAAAAAGATTAAAAAATTCAAATTCAAATTATGTATCCACCAAATACAAAGTTAGGTAGGGTAAAATCACCAATAGATGAACAATTAAGCAACTTTCCCAACTTTAAATATTTTTTTCTTTATGATGTAACTCATATTCATCAATTTTTTATATGATTCCGCATTTAATTGAGTTTAGAATAATCAATTTTTGTGTCTCGTATTAAACTTTAGTAATTTTATAAAAATGATTATATTAAAAAAGGAGTCAAATTTCCCAGTAGTTGAACAAAGTGCCCTATCTCTGAACAATTTGACCCCATTAGATGAACCAGCATAATCGCAATATAGCGAGACCAATATATGAACGGCAAGACCCCAATAGATGAATAGAGCAAAGTAAAAACGTTCGTTTCTTAGATAAATTAATTGTATTTGACCTTCTTTTGATGAAATATAAGCACGGTGTATATTAAGTAACAATCTGATCTCTAATAACAAAAGTTTAACTTTTCCCAAGTTCAACCGTTCAATAAAATCAGTTGGTTCATGTTTCGGGCACCATATTAACAAAATGAACGAACTAAATTGATTAGAATTCATTTATTGGAATCCGACCCAAAAGATGAACCAACAAATTTTCCTAGTTCACGTTTAATCCCGTTTTCATACAAAAATAAATTACTTTAAAACGTGTTACATGAAAAAAGGCTCGTTCATCGTTTGGTCAAAAAATAATCTACAAAACTGATTGTAATTTTATGTTTAAATATTGCATGTAGCTATTTTATTATAATTTACACAAGCGTTTGAAAAAAAGAGCCTTTGCCCAATAGTTGACCGCCGTTCATCTTTTGGCCCGAACACACAATATTGGAACCATAACTTGACCAGCAAATATCTCATAAACTAAATAAAAAAAAACTATTCTTTATAATATACACAATAGAGATATTACAGTAGAGGCATCGTAAGAAGTCGTTTTTGACGTTTGTTTGCACATGAAGTTCTGTAAAAATTTGACAGTTGGTATAATGGAGCAAACGTCAAACTTCATTGTTGCCTGAACGGAATAGTGATGTTACTGCTGTTGCTGCAATTTACCGATACGTCAATCGAAATAAATAAGTAAACTTTTTTTTATGGAGGTACGAATAATTGCTATAATAGTAGGTACGCACATATTTTCTAAAAGTTTGTCATGGTTTCGACAGGTCCTCGCGAGCCCGTGTGCCCGGTGGACGCGGCTTTACAGACTGTGTGGAACTTGACAACCAGATAAATGTCATAATTGTTATTCAATTCAATGTATTTATTCACATAAGCTAGTATTAACACCAAATCACTTACTAGTTACATCATAAAAATAAATAAAAAATTAAAATTATGTTAAAATAATAGTAAGCACATAATAATTACAAATTCAATTATAAAATCACGTATAATTTTATTTTTCGTAGAATAATAATTTATATACCACTACGTTATTTATCACCTAGATGTGCTCTGATTTTAATAAATGGTTTTAGTGAGTTTATATACTGTATTTACGGCATTTCTCTATTTGGCATATCTACATTGCACTCTGAGCTAGCAGCACGCAAGTTTTCCAACGTGGGTTGGGAGTGGTTTGCTATGAATTTTGCTTATAGAGGTCACGTCCTATCCGTCCTATAAAACATCTTACCTAAATGCGACTTTACGTCATTATGACGTCACCGGTTCCAAAGTTTCGCTGCCTGCTAATGATTCTAAGTAAGATTACCAAACACTTTTTTAATTCGGATTACCTAACACTTTTTTAATTAAACTTTTTCAATGGCAAGTACCAGATCTAACGCCCTTTCGCACCCCTCCGGCCATGTAGTCCTACCGATTTGTCCTACTGGTCGGACCACATGGACTTTTTTTTCCGATTGATCCGACCGACCTATCGGACTATTGAAACTGTTATTTTCTTAGATCACGTGGTCCTACCGATAGAACCACATGTACTTTTTTTTCCGATTGATCCGATTAATAAGTCGGACTATGAAAACTACCATTTCCTGAGACCACGTGGCCCCAACAATTGGATCACGCGTTCTAGACCAGAGTGAGAGTAATACGACCTGTATACTGTGTATTAGGTAACTTTCTTAGAAAATAATATAAACACAATGTCAAATGTTAATGTCAATAGATATCTGTCATGAACATTATTCCTGAATTGCTTGCAAGAGATTAGGTATTTCATACATTTTGTTATCAATATTGTTAATATCTGGTCACACAAAGCTGTTGGATAATGGATCCAGATAATAAAGAACCAGAATTGTTATACTTGAACCGTAAAGGTGGCGTGGTTTTACTATACGACGGCTACCAATTTTACCGTAACAAACAGTACAGCAGTGGATCTATTCTCTGGGTATGCAGCAAAAAAAAAGCGGAAAAATGTCGAGGAACTATTACTATACACGTAAGTATTTTCTGGATAACGTATGCCGGTATTTTATACATCAAACAAAAAATTAATCGGTGTTAACTCTTAGGTGAATTCCAGATAAGTTTATATTCGATACATGTATTTAAATATGACCAGGAATACACTGTTAAATACTTTCGGATTTCTCGTATTACACCTTTATTCAAACTTGCAATTCGCTCAGTATTTTTTTCATAAAACATGCACGTAACTAATAATACTCGTGTATAATATGTTTATTATAATTACAGGATACTCGTATTACAACTTCTAGGACGCATTCTTGTATTCCTGATATACACAAAAATGAAATCGACAAACAATTTTCTTTAATGAAAGAGGCAGCACGTAATACTTTAAAACTCATAAAAGACATAATTATATGAGGAACATGTGACACCACTGAAAGATGCTGGCCTCGAAATCATAAAAGAAATACCAACATACAGTGCAGTGAAAAGTCAATTATTCATTAAAAGAAAGGAAGGACTGAAGGTTAACAAACTGAGGTATGAAAACATATTGGAGGTAGAGGTACCATCGGTATTTGAACCATTTGTGCTGGAGGATTATGCTTGCGATGATGTACGCATTATCGTTTTTTGCTCGAAACAGGCTAAAGAAATCATACCAACGCTCACCTCTTTCTTTGGTGACGGAACTTTCCATAGCTGCCCACGGCCATTTCGGCAATTGTATACGATACATGCAGATATTGGTTCTTCCCAACAGTTCATTAATGTTGTCCCAGTCATTTACATCTTAATGTCGGGTCCATATTGGCACTTATACAATTTTTTCTTCGAATATTTTTACTACTACCGTTTTTTACTCATAATCATCATTAGTACGAAAATTTTTTCTCATACTTTTTTTCTTACTAAAAATTATACTTCTACCTACAATGTTCATAACGATTTTTATTTCGAAATTTTATCTTCCTAAAGTCGTCAAGTAGATTAATCTATACTCATAAAGTTATTTGAAATAAATTGTTTATTTATAAACATTTTCCCATTAGGTTCACTCTGTTGTGGTATAATTCTTTTATGAATAACATAAACTATGTAGTCATAATGGGCTTTGTGCAGAAACTGTTGTGACATACTCAACTTTAGCATATTTCTTTGTGGCAGATTTCGAGTTGTTCGAATATTATTCGAGCATAATTTCGATGCTCCTATTTATGATGAGGCATAATCTGGATGTGCATAAAAAGTATCGGCATAGTTTGTTTTAGCATAACAGAGAAGGAATAATTACAACCTCTCAATATAATCGAGGTAGTAGTAATATTCTATACGTTACTTACTGTGTTACTCAGCTGAGTACTTTCTAGGTTGCTAAAAAAAAAATTACCTCGAAGACTAAGGCGGGAGCTTTGCTCCCGCCTTAGTCTTCTAACCTAACCTATCCGAGTCGGATCTGCCCCGGAAGGTTTTGTTCCCTCGCTTCGCTCGCTCACTGCAGAAATGTTCACCCTCACAGCAAATTCTGCCTGACGAAAAAGGCAAGTTTCGAACATGTGGCTACATGCCCAAAAAAAAATGCAAATCTAATTTCTGTCTTATAACATTTATATTGAATTAAACAAAAATAATTCATACATGTACCAGTACAGATAAAAATAAATACATATAACATTAAAATATATAGCATAAAATAAGTATAGTGAAAAATTATATGGATATAAAAGTTAGTACTAAAAATATGTATGAAAAACAATATTATGAACATAAATAATTCTATGTGACGATGATTATGAACAAAGATTATTCTAAATACCGATCATTATGAAGTTAAATTGTATAAGAAAAATTTTCGGAGTTCCAATAATCTAAGTTGCAATTTTATAAATACTTTGGCGCACCCCTTAATGTCAGACCAAAGTTCAAAATCTTATGATATAATGCTGAACATAGTTAAATCTAAGATACCAGGCTTTAATCCTGAAACGTTCATGACGGACTATGAATCTGCAGCAATGGGTGCGATAAGAAAAACATTTCCGGAGGCAGTAGTAAAAGGCTGCTTTTTTCACTACGCCAAAGCACTTTGGAAAAAGGCACAGAAATTAAAAATTACAAAATCACAGAGTAAAAAAAGGATTGTGGCTTTGGCTACTGCACTACCTGGCCTGCTTTGGCTCTTGGATCTCCTACTAAGCTGTCAACGGGCTTTACGTCCGAAATGTACGACTGGAACTGGTCATAGAACCTCTCGATCTCACCGAAAATCTATGCTTTTGTTAACTTTATGCTGGCAACTTCCCGATTCGACTTTGTTAGCTAGCTTTGACATAGCGTGTTCGTGGGTTTACAAATATTGCAGGTCTATATAAAATCTTTTAGTAATATTGATACAAACGGTTTACGATGCATTTTGAAGTGATTCTGTGAATATGAAAACAAAGTACGCGGTCAAATTGTAAACCTTTTGTTTTACTGGGGATTAATTATAAGAATTAAAAAACGAATCAAAATTTTTGACACGCCGATTTCACGCCGGTCAAATTCATCGGCGGCGGCGGCGTGGGAAAATCATCGGCGGCGGCGGCGCGGCGGCGCGGCGCACATGTCTAGTTGCTACTGATAGTAAAACTGGTAGTAAGGGCCCGGCCACATGACCACGGTGCGGCGTCGTAAACGTAAAACGGCACGTTATCGCACCGTGCGAAATGAGGGTTTTTTATACTTTTTCTGCCGCTATGGGGAAGTGAGATGGCAGCACTGAGCGAGGGTTTTGACGAATTGTCAAAATAAATACGCGCATTTAATTTTCTATATATTTATAGGTTTATTTATTCTGAAAACCATTACTTTAGGAATATTTTTTTCTAAAATAAATTAAAAAAATAGTTCCAAGTCAATTCCCATGAAATTAACAAAGTTAAAGTAATTATTTTTAATACCAGTGACTTTGCGCGCCTGTTTTATAGCTCCGTCTTCAGTTCGACGACCGTGTATTAGTCGTAATCCATTACAAAATCAATTCTCTTCCAAATAAAATAGAATTTCAATATTTTAGGCCCAGGTGCCTATGAATAGTATAAATCTAACAGCTGTCGAGACCAGGTGCGTACGAAGCGCCGCCTGGTGGCAGAAAAATTATCGAAAACCCTCATTACGGCGCGGCGTCGTGCAGTTCAACGGTGCTGCACCGGGCAAACACACGTTGTGGCGCCGTGCAGATTAACGTTGCGGTGCTGTGTTGAGTAGGATGCATCCAAGTATTGTCTTTTCTTTGCTTGTGTTGTTTTCAAACCCTGGAAAAATGACTTGGCAGACCTCCTTCCACGCACTATTTTTTAAAAATGTATCTTTGTACTCGTCTTTGTGGTCATGTGGCCGGGCCCTAACACGGGTAACGCACGAACAAGTAGGTATATAGTAGGATGAAGCGGAATTACAATTTCTTACATTGCGATTAATCGGATAAATCGGAAAAAAGTCCTTGTAGTCCGATCGGTAGGACGAAGCGGAATTATAATTCTTGGTAGTCCGATCAATCGGGTCAATCGGAAAAAAAAAGTCCATGTGGTCCGATCGGTAGGACGAAGCGGAATTATAATTCTTGGTAGTCCGATCAATCAGATCAATCGGAAAAAAAAGTCCATGTGGTCCGACCAGTAGGACAAATCAGTAGGACTACATGGCCGGAGGGTTTCGCACTTGACTGAAAATTTTACGACGGTAAAATCGAGCGTTTCACAACACTATTGTGAGCTGTCAAAAACGACTTCTTACGATGCCGCTACTTTAGTCTAAAATCTATACTGAAGTGAATCACGGAAATAAAAGGCATATTCGATTTTTTACGTAATTAAAAGCTTAAATTTTTGAGGGCTTTTCTTAATAAGGATCCCATATAAAACGCGATTTTGGCGCAAAGCGCAAACTCGACGGCCGCTCACTGCCGCGTGCGTGGCTTAACTTTCTGGTAATTTGCATGTGAGACACGATATAGTGTTGCCGCATGTGAGAAAAATACTCCCGGGCGTGGAAAATTATTCCTGATTTAATTATTTACATTTGTAGACCTATCAGTCAACTTCTGGGTGGCAGTCATCTATTGGTGCTTTTACCCTAGTTTATTCAAATCGCATCCTTCAGAAAATGTATTGTACTTACTTATTGTGTGAATTTAAATCCATTGTAGGGTGACCACTAATTGATGCTTTTTTTGGATACTTATACACTAATACATTGTTAGCTATAATGCAACTACGTATAATGGCTATCCATAAAACGCATTTGATCCTTTTTTATACGGACCGCGTAACTGGCTCAGCTGTGGTGTCGCGCTGATAATGAATTCCAATTTCACAGCCAATGCGTTTGTCGTTCACTGCATGGTGATAGGACGTCGCTAGAGTTGGGATACGTGTCATACGTGTAAATGCGACATAAACTACATGGCTTGTTTTTTATTTGATTACGAAATTTAGAAAATAGCATCATCAGTCATTTTGCCTACGGATTAAATAATTTACTTACAGAGTGTCCTAAAAATGAAAGCAATAGTTAAATCGAATAAAAACGTAGTTTTTGTCGATTTTTTTACTGATACTTAAAGTATCGGATACGTAGGAGCGGCCAGGGTATCTACTCATAAATATCTGAGAAGGCCTGCTACCGAAAACACACGGAAGTTCTTAAACGGGGATTTGTCTCTGTCACTCCAACGAAGGCATCTTTAGAGTGACAAAGAAAACTATCCTAAATTTGCAGATTTCGTAGATCGCGGTAGTATGGCGTTAAAGTGCATGTGCAGATATTTTTGATCATCGTGGCATCTCTGATATATCTGATAGCGACGACGGCACACAGAATAGGGTTAATTATAATATAGCACATTGCGCGTAGAACCGATGGCCGTTGGGGCGGAAACGTTCTCGAGTGGCGGCCACGTATCGGAAGGCGCAGCGTGAGTAGGCCCCCACAAGGTGGACTGATGCCCTGGTGAAGGTCGCAGGAGTCCGCTGGATGCGGGTGGCACAGGACCGGTCATTGTGGCAATCTTTGGGAGAGGCCTATGTTCAGCAGTGGACGCCTTTCGAACGATATGATGATGATGACAATTTACCAAATCCTCCTGCTGCCCTGATTCTCTAGACGAAAAACGGTTTTGACTCTATTTTTTGGCCATTTTCCCTTCAATACAATACCTAACCATATGCCGCGGCCACGACATTGGTCTAAGGTGACCGGCTTAGCGGAAAACCATACGTGCGAGAGGGAGTATTAGCCATATCGGTATATTCGGTATTCCGCTCCAACTCATGGATTCGCTCGCCGCTGATCGCCTTAGACCAATGGCCAATGGACCAAGGGATCGTGGCCGGGCCTTTAATGTTGTCCCTACTGCTGGGTAAAATGACTGGTATTCATTCAAAAACGTAAAACGATAGAAAGGGGTAAACGACGAGCCGTCGTATTGCTAAAAACCCATCTTTTATTGACAGCGAACCTGTAACTAGTCGCAAAGTAGCAAATGATAAATTTTACGAATGTCCTTAATGCGATCTTTAATGTAAAACAAAATAAACTAAAATATTTCAAAGAGCCATCCCTATTTCAAACTCCATCAATTGGGTCAATAGATGGAAAATGGGTAGCTACTGTTGCGTCTAATTCAACCGCTGTTTATAAAACCGACCCACAACCCGCAACCCCTTTCAGTCCAATCTCGACCGCAAAATGAGTCAAACTAAAAAGAAAACCTGTGAGAAGACAATGAAAACAGCCGAACTAAAAGTTGTAAAAATATTAAACAAAATAAATACGTTAAAATTGAGTGATCTGAATACAACGCGGTTGGAAGTGGACATGAAAAAAGGACGTAATTTTTTAGCGGGATATTTTAAGTGTCGAGTATTCATTCCAGTGGCTATTTTATTATTTATATCCGCTGTGTGGTGGGTTTATTCCGAATTTTCAACAAAGGTTCAAAGATTTTTTTATTACTTATTTGACTAAATTAATCCATTCCTACCTTCTCCTGCATGTTAGCTAATGCGCACCTAAAGTTGATTGTTGAAAGATAACTTTTCTGTCTGACAATTGAAAGGACAATTGTGATGAATACTACAACAACTGCCAATATGGGTTTATTATCAGGACGTTTAAGAAAATGTATACCTATGGGCTATGTTACTTTAAGTAGTATCTACACAATGAATTTAGAGACTCTGAATATACTGTGTATACATCGTCATTCATCAACTTTTATGTCTCACACTAGTGACAAAAGTTACCAAATACATACGTACCGATTTTCTTTCCAATTTAATGGTTTCTGAAACTAACCAGTTAATTCATATTTTTAATCCCCAGAACTGTCACCTCTCTCTGCCATCATCCTCTAAAACTCTATTCCGCCCTCCTGAAGACTGCTCCATGTGTATCGGCATCAAAGACGTCACTCGTGTCGCCAACATCTCGGCGCAGGAGTTCGAAGAGCAGTATGCGTACAACACAGTTCCGGTTATAGTCACTGATGCGACTAAGGATTGGAAGGCCATTAAGGTAAGAGAATCAGCAAAAGAAACAAATAGGTGACAGAAAAAAAGATCGTAGGGAGTCTCTAGCCCCTAATTGGATACCTAGATTTTCATGTCATATTGTAGGCGTAATTTTTTTAAGGGTGAGATTATTACCATTTATGGCCAAGCTATCCGATCCCGTGAAATATGTCGGATGACTAGGTAAGGTCAACTAAGTCATACCTATTCATTAGCAAAGTCCGTAATAGACACTAGGATATCCAAAACTAACAGTCATAGCAAGGTAAATTTTTCAAAAAGGAAAGTCAAAAACCATATGTCTTCCAAATACGTATGTACATTTAACAGAAAACGTACATTCAATTTTTGTCTAAAACTGTTGGTACTGTCACAAAGTTCTATTCTAAGGATACGTACCTAGGTACAGTCAACGTCAAAGATATCGTTACGGTTTAGGCGCCAAAAAAACCGTACTGATATCTTGCCACCTAAACCGTAATGATATCTTTGACGTCGACTGATGTACATTGATACAAAATATATTCTGACAAAAGCGCCAGCGTTTTCGACTGACAGGTTGGTTTGCCACGCTATACATGCACCCAACTCCTCCTGCGGGTGTCGTAAGAGTCGACTAAGGGATTGAAGTGTCACTGACCATTATTTGATAAAAGATGGATGATGGGCAGCAGCGTCATCATAGTGGACACATTACTGCGATCGCCAATCCGCTTTCCCAGCGTGGCGATTATGGGCATTTACCTGGGCGTCTATACGCATAGTTAATAGGAGAGGCCTACGTCCAGCAGTGGACTATCATAGGCTGATGAAGTGAAGAAGTGAAGTGAAGTGACATGCTGTATTCCTCTCAGGAGTTCAACTTCAACTTCTTCCGGGACTTCTACCGCGGCCCGTTGGGGCACCAGATCGGGGACTGCTCGTTCTTCGCGTACAAATCCGGGCTGCAGTCGCTGGGCGAGGTATTCGCCATGGACGAGCGACGAGCGAACCTGTCTGGAGATCCGTGGTAACGGGTTACTGTGATGTTGAATTTATTATTTACGTATATTATTACTGTAATAGTTATTTGATTTACTAGGGAGCAAAGTGATTGTTTAACTCTCGTGCAAATATTGAAACCAGGCCTACTACCGTGAAAATCGTAATTCGTAAATTTCGAGGATTTTTCTCTGTCACTCGAACGAAGGCGTCATTAGAGTGAGCGAGACAAATCCTCGAAATTTACGGATTTCGTATTTCGCGGTAGGGCCGCAGAGCAAGCGAAAGATTCCAGAATTTGGAATCTTGAGCGATGCGAGAGTGTTAAGGCACGAGAGTTGAACAAACTTTGCTGCCGAGTGAAACACAACATTTTTCACCACACTAAAGCGAGGAAACATGCGAAATAAAACTCAAACATAACAAATTAGAATGTATTTATTTGTAAGTCCTCAACTTCCAAAAAATAAACAAATCGCCTTTAGTCTATCCAGAAGATTAAAAAAAATACTTTAACCTCTAGAGATTAAAACTTTAAAACACAGTTTTGCGCTCTGAAATTGAAGGACAAACAGCGTGTTTACGAGCAGTGTGGTGAAAAAAAATCTTACTTTGTCCTAGTCAGAGCTTATGATGGTGACGCGTGTAATGTGCTTACATTATGCCAAAATTTACCAAATAAAATTAGAAATTTGTCTAATTGAAATAGAGTTTAAAAATTTATTGGGGCTTGTTCTTTGTGTAAGAACACATACATGGGCAGGAGACATATATATTAGGTATATCCCACTTGCGTAAGGACCTACTTTATTAGAAATTTAGAACATGATGGCAACGACGACAAACTTGAACACGGAGACACGGACCAATCATAACGAATGGTTTACAGACTACGATACTGAAGGCCTTTAAAAATCCCACCATTTTTGTTACACTCACATATCTCATAACTTCTAATTAGCTCCCTGTCGAGTTTTTCAGAAAGGATTCCGATTTTTAGGATTTTTCAGGTCTTATATAGGGTTCCTCAAAAAGAAACGTATAGTTATTGGAATTGCATGCAACATGCAATTAGGTACTTAACACCAGAGGACCCCTATGCTTGTTTCTCGCCGTTGCTCGATGTTTGGTAAGCCAAAAAAACCTAAATTACTTTAATGTTAGTATCTAACCCCCTTATTCATAAACGTCTGCTAACTTAACAAGCCGCTAAGAATTGTTTGTCCCTTTTGCTCTTATGGGCACATTGTCAAGACCGAAAGGGACAAACAATTATTAGCGGTTTAAGTTAGCAGACGTTTATGAATAAGGGGGTAAATCTCCACGTTATGTTCAGGTACGTAGGCTGGAGCACATGCTTGGACGGCGAAACTCGCGCGCTGCGGGAGTTCTACTCGCGGCCCTACTTCCTACCGCGAGCGGCGGAGAGCGACGCGACAGATTGGCTGTTTATGGGCGGGCCGGGCCAGGGCGCGCACATGCATGTATTACTTCATGCGCACATGCATGCATTCATACATTGTGAGGTAGAGTCAGCAGCAGATACTGCTAAGCGGGCAGGGTGTCCAAAATGAATTTGGCGCGTCCTTATTGCTAGGACTATAAGAGTGTGTTAAGATCATTGGAGAACACCCTGCCCGCTAAGCGATATCTGCTGTTGACTGTTGCTATAGGCTATAGAACTGAGTGTGTCGAGACTCGTCCTAAACGCCACGGCGCGCACATGCATGTATATTACTTTCCATAAATTGTGAGGTATAGGCTAGAGCAGGAGTCTCGTCTCGACGCCCTCTACGGGTGTGTTACTCGTCCTATGACTTCGAGCGCCAGGGGGTGCACATTGCACATGCATGTATTGCTTCCATTCTACAATGTGAGGTATAGTCTAGAGCAAGTCTCGTCTCGACGCCCTTTATGAGCAGCTCACCAAATTCGCAATTCACCACATGCTCAGTTTATCAAATTCTACATTGTGTGGTATACGCTAGCACGTGTGTCGACGGAGACGTGCTGCGGGAGTTGTACTCGCGGCCATATTTCCTGCCGCGAGCGGCCGAGAGCGACGCGACAGACTGGCTGTTCATGGGCGGGCCGGGCCAGGGCGCACACATGCATGTATTACTTCCATACATTGTGAGGTATAGTCTAGAGCAAGTCTCGTCTCGACGCCCTCTACGGGAGTGCTACTCGTCCTATGACTTGCGTCGAACGCCAGGGGATGCACATTGCACATGCATGTATTGCTTACATACTACAATGTGAGGTATAGTCTAGAGCAAGTCTCGTCTCGACGCCCTCTACGGGAGTGCTACTCGTCCTATGACTTGCGTCGAACGCCAGGGGATGCACATTGCACATGCATGTATTGCTTCCATTCTACATTGTGAGGTATAGTCTAGAGCAAGTCTCGTCTCGACACATTCCCCGGGAGTGCTACTTGTCCTATGACTCGTGTTGAGTGCCAAGGGGCGCACATGTGGAATTTTGATTCTACATTGTGTGGTATACGCTAGCACGTGTTTCGATGGAGACGCGCTCCTCTCCCGTACTACTCGCGGGCCCGCGGCCCTATTTCCTGTATGCTTAGCACATGATTGTGTACGTCAGTATGTCGCCGCGAGATAGGTTTTCCAGGGTTTACTACCAATATAAATAAAAGAGGGACGGATAGTCTATCTCGCGGCGACATACTATCGCACCAATCCTGTGCTAAGCCTGTTGGCCCCGAGCGGCGGAAACTGACGCGATTCACGCAACCAATTGGCTGTTTATGGACAACTATTTACCTGTTACTTATTTTTCAAACATATTTTAAAACAAAAATCAGATACCTTGTAGGTACAAACTATATTTTATAATGTTGCCAGGTAGATTCGGTGCGGCACGTGTCATGGCAAGCACAAGTACGCGGACACAAGCGCTGGCAACTCGCGCCGCCTCCCGAGTGTCTCTACCAGTGCCGCTGGGTCACCTTCACCGTCAGTCCCGGGGAGATACGTGAGTACTGCAGTGTTGCCAGCACTCTGCGTCACGTGTCATGGCGGACACAAGCTGGCAACTGGCAGCTCCCGAGTGTCTCTACCAGTGTCGCTGTCACCTTCACCGTCAGTCCCGGGGAGATACGTGAGTACTGCTGTGTTGCCAGCTCTCTGCGTCACGTGTCATGGCGGACACAAGCGCTGGCAACTGCCAGCTCCCGAGTGTCTCTACCAGTGTCGCTGTCACCTTCACCGTCAGTCCCGGGGAGATACGTGAGTACTGCAGTGTTGCCAGCACTCTGCGTCACGTGTCATGGCGGACACAAGCTGGCAACTGGCAGCTCCCGAGTGTCTCTACCAGTGTCGCTGTCACCTTCACCGTCAGTCCCGGGGAGATACGTGAGTACTGCAGTGTTGCCAGCACTCTGCGTCACGTGTCATGGCGGACACAAGCGCTGGCAACTGCCAGCTCCCGAGTGTCTCTACCAGTGTCGCTGTCACCTTCACCGTCAGTCCCGGGGAGATACGTGAGTACTGCAGTGTTGCCAGCACTCTGCGTCACGTGTCATGGCGGACACAAGCTGGCAACTGGCAGCTCCCGAGTGTCTCTACCAGTGTCGCTGTCACCTTCACCGTCAGTCCCGGGGAGATACGTGAGTACTGCAGTGTTGCCAGCACTCTGCGTCACGTGTCATGGCGGACACAAGCGCTGGCAACTGCCAGCTCCCGAGTGTCTCTACCAGTGTCGCTGTCACCTTCACCGTCAGTCCCGGGGAGATACGTGAGTACTGCAGTGTTGCCAGCACTCTGCGTCACGTGTCATGGCGGACACAAGCGCTGGCAACTGGCAGCTCCCGAGTGTCTCTACCAGTGTCGCTGTCACCTTCACCATCAGTCCCGGGGAGATACGTGAGTACTGCAGTGTTGCCAGCACTCTGCGTCACGTGTCATGGCGGACACAAGCTGGCAACTGGCAGCTCCCGAGTGTCTCTACCAGTGTCGCTGTCACCTTCACCGTCAGTCCCGGGGAGATACGTGAGTACTGCAGTGTTGCCAGCACTCTGCGTCACGTGTCATGGCGGACACAAGCTGGCAACTGGCAGCTCCCGAGTGTCTCTACCAGTGTCGCTGTCACCTTCACCGTCAGTCCCGGGGAGATACGTGAGTACTGCAGTGTTGCCAGCACTCTGCGTCACGTGTCATGGCGGACACAAGCGCTGGCAACTGCCAGCTCCCGAGTGTCTCTACCAGTGTCGCTGTCACCTTCACCGTCAGTCCCGGGGAGATACGTGAGTACTGCAGTGTTGCCAGCACTCTGCGTCACGTGTCATGGCGGACACAAGCGCTGGCAACTCCCGAGTGTCTCTACCAGTGCCGCTGTCACCTTCACCGTCAGTCCCGGGGAGATACGTGAGTACTGCAGTGTTGCCAGCACTCTGCGTCACGTGTCATGGCGGACACAAGCTGGCAACTGGCAGCTCCCGAGTGTCTCTACCAGTGTCGCTGTCACCTTCACCGTCAGTCCCGGGGAGATACGTGAGTACTGCAGTGTTGCCAGCACTCTGCGTCACGTGTCATGGCGGACACAAGCTGGCAACTGGCAGCTCCCGAGTGTCTCTACCAGTGTCGCTGTCACCTTCACCGTCAGTCCCGGGGAGATACGTGAGTACTGCAGTGTTGCCAGCACTCTGCGTCACGTGTCATGGCGGACACAAGCGCTGGCAACTGCCAGCTCCCGAGTGTCTCTACCAGTGTCGCTGTCACCTTCACCGTCAGTCCCGGGGAGATACGTGAGTACTGCAGTGTTGCCAGCACTCTGCGTCACGTGTCATGGCGGACACAAGCGCTGGCAACTGACAGCTCCCGAGTGTCTCTACCAGTGTCGCTGTCACCTTCACCGTCAGTCCCGGGGAGATACGTGAGTACTGCAGTGTTGCCAGCACTCTGCGTCACGTGTCATGGCGGACACAAGTACAGTACTACTACTACTGGATAGCGAATCCTTTAGGTACTGCGTTTGTGATCTACGGATAACTCCTGGGTCCCGTTTTATAAAGTTACAAGATACAGGTTACAAGTGTACAGGTTACAGGAACCTGTAATGCACTATAAACTATTACAGGTGTTTTATAAATACACACAAAAATTTACAATTGTAATGAACCATGGTAAATCTCGATTACAAGTAACATCTACAGGCGTGACGGACATCACTAATTAAAAATAAAACTGACATAAATAATCGTATCCACAGATTATATATGTTTATTTTGATGGAAAATCAGGCCTTCTACCGCGAAATTCAAAATTTGTAAATTTCGAAGATTTTTCGCCGTAACTCCAACGAAGGCTTCATTAAAGTGACAGAGACAAATCCTCGAAATTAGCGAAAATAAAACGACGAGAGAGATGTTCTAAATTTGTGTGGAGTTCATTTGCTTTTTGAAGTCGTACGGTGTCCGACTCCGAAAGTCCAAATTTATTAGGAGCTGAAACAGTCTCGGTCAACGCTATCGGGGTACAGTCAAGGGAATAAATATAATAATAATGTATACAACTTTAGACCTTATGCTCCAGACATAAGTAAAAAAGTGTAGTCATAGTCAGCGGCCCTACCGCAAACTCGGAAATCCGCAAATTTCGATTATTTTTCTCTTTCACTCTAATATCGCCTTGTTAGAAGTGACAAAGACAAATCGTCGTTTGCGGTTTTCGGAGTTCGTGGAAGTTGGCCAAAACTATGAAGAATCTCTCAGAAAGCGAATAATTTCAACAGTATTACGAGCAAACGTCTGTAGCACACGAAATAACTGGGAAAATTGCACTTGTAGTTGCGGTTACAGGACTCAAGACGTACGTCAGTTTTTGTTACAAGTCTACCACACCTACACTTGTTATTTACAATATTTTTATAAAACACTTGTTCGATTACGAGTTTAAAACTATTAAACTCCTGTATTCTTGTCTATGGCTGAGCTACAGGCACTTGTACCTGTAACTTGTAAAATTGTAACATAGTACTTTTATAAAACGCAAATTGTAAAAAACGGGGCAAGTGTTGCCAGTAAACGCCTGTAAAATTGTAACTTGTAACTTTATAAAACGGGACCCTGTACGTGTACAGTCAAGTGCAAAAATAAGTATCGAAATAATCCGCTCATAAATATGTTACGACGTTCTTATTACACTGAATTAGAGTGCACTGGGACATATTTTTGAACATTTTTGTATACACCTTATTTTGTCTTTGACTGTACGTTGGCTGGTGACGGGGATTACCCGTAGACATAGACAACGAACGGAGTAAAGCGAGTCGAGTCAAAGTAATTAACTGTCTTGCTGACAGATAAGGTTTATTTTCGTTGTTTAAATCATTAGAATCATTACATAGTAGTCACATTGGGAGAGGAAAAGGCGTTTTGGACGCCAACGACTGATATATTGGCACCGCAGGTTCAGCGCCAAAGGCCGATATATAAGTTATGCTCCACAGAGCAATATAAACCTACCTTTATGTGCGTAAAGTTCAAATTCAGTTTTGACATTTTGTTGACGTGGCGTGTCAGTGACAGCTTTTGTATTTGAGGTGTCTTCGAAAAGGTTAAAAGGTTAATAATTTTGTTTCCAGTGGTGGTGGACACGAATCGGTGGTACCACCGCACCACGGTGCTGCCCGGCGACATCAGCATCACCATCGGAGCCGAATACGACTAAAATGCTGTCAGATTTAAATTCTTAGACCTACACAGAATAATATAGAATTATAGACCATTATTTGTCAGCCTCCGTAGCCTAGTTGGTAGTGACCCTGCCTACGAAGCTGGAGGTACCGGGTTCGAATCCCGGCGAGGGCATTCTTTGTGTATTTATGTATCACAAATGTTTGTTCCTTGGTCATGGCTGTCTATGTATTTAAGTATCTATATGTATCTATCTATTATATATATCGTCGTCTGGTACCCACATCACAAGCCTTAATTGAGCTTACCGTGGGACTAGGTCGATTTGTGTAAGATGTTCCAAGATATTTATTTATTATTTATTTATTCAGTTGGATTCAGTTGTTCATTATGCCGTGTGGTGACGGCAGTAAGAATACATTTGTCACCACCCCGACTCCTCCTGCGGGTGTCGTAAGAGTCGACTAAGGGATTGAAGTGTCACTGACCATTTTTGATAACGATTGATGATGGGCAGCATCGTCATCATTGTAGACACATTACTGCGATCGCCAATCCGCTTGCCTAGCGTGGCGATTATGGGCATTTACCTCCTAATGCGTCTGCACGCATAGTTTAATAGGAGAGGCCTTCGTCCAGCAGTGGACTAACATAGGCTGATGATGATGATTCAGTTGGATTCGAACCCAGGGCCCCTAGCTTCACAGGTACGGAGGCCAAAACACACACATGTAATAATGATACATTGGAATTAACACGTCCGACGCTGGTGACACAGCGTGTGTGACCTACAAAATCTGATTCCTATGCCAGTGACACACATACGTGATCAGAGTAACCTTATTCTTATGCCACTAGCATAAATCAAGTTCTTCCTCCTATGCCAGTGCCATAGAAATACGAACGTTTTTGACACAAGTGCTGTGTCACTGGTATAAGAGTACAATCTGTTCGGCCACACATGCGTGTCACAGGCATAGGAGTTCTATTAGGTAATTACGATCGGCATAGTATTAGCACTTAGTGAAACAGTACTGGAGGCGAATGTGTTAATAAGGTAGTCATCAGGGATCGGATAACGGTTTTTGCTCCATACAAAAGACCGCTTCGAATTCCGTTCTTTTTCGTTCTTCGGTTTATTTTTTTTTTTGTCAATGGAGTAATTGAAAAATATGATGTTAATAATCACATATAATGTTGAATACTCCATAAAGAGCGTAAAACATTTTAAAATATTCGATATACGAGGTTTTTCTAAAAAAACCGGTTCCGATCCCTGGGAGTCATGCATTTAGGAATTTTTCAATATTTGCAACTGTTGTTTCTCAATAAATGTACTTATGTCTGTATCATTTCTTTATTTATTAAATCCCATTATTAACCGAGTTCAAAAAAGAGGCGGTTAACGTGTTAATATACTGTAACATACCCTGCTTGTTGGTATTCCAGAGACACCTACGGCATTTTTGTTATTGCATCAAGGGAATTCGCGTAAGAAGGATCTTAAGGTAAAAATGAAACTATATTTTAATTTGCATACTACATAAACATTTATTAACTGTGATCTACGCAACATGTGAACTACTCTACTGGAATGACTCCGACTAACCTTACAGAGAGCACACCAATCGAATCTGATTAAGTACAAGGGTCCAAGAATACAAAATGATTAATTCCCACATTTATTGCCTAAAACATCGCAAATAAAAAAACATGTACACAATACAAAATGGTTCTGTACCCCTGACGGACTGGTAAAAAAATAAAAAATTTGGTAACAGCATTTATGATTTCAATATTTTCAATTACTCTTATCTTACGCGTTACAGGAAGAAAACACCAATAAATATATTACACTATTTGAATATTAAGTGGCGAATGCCTTAAGTCCGTTAGGCACTGTTTCCACCAAAGGCGATGCGATGAGCTATATCGACTACTTTATCGCCCACGAAACGACCAAAAGATATAGATCTTTTGTCAGTAAGAGTGACAGATATATTGATAGGTGATCGCTGGCTGTTCATAGAGTAAATTTCCTAAGATAATTCACTCGTCCGCGAAGAAAAAACTTGCCAACCGCTGCTTTGCTCGTTCATCGCCGTTGGTGGGGCCAGTGCCTTAATATTAACCTAAGGGTACTACAAAAAATTATCTTACATCAAGTCGGCTCAGCGATACAAGAGATCAAACAATTTACTAAAAATCAAATACAGCAAGAAATTGACATGAATTGGAATTATTTTAAATTGCAATGCATAAATAAATGACAATGATGTGCACCTCAAATTTGCTATCTGAATGTATTTCGTTTAGTTTTTTACTATACGAAAGAAATGTAGGTATAACGTGGCTATGTTTTAAATATAACCATTACTCAGGCAGAAGTACTCTGGATTTTGTACACTATTATGACCAATTGTCATTAATAGAAAATTATTCATGGTAATAATTAAATTTCCCTAATTTTATAAATATTAATTTATTTTTTAATTAACAAACATAATCTGACGTATAAAAACTGAATATATCTCAACTAGTTTAAGGTCTAAATAATAAATAAGTAAATTCATTATAAGGGTCAATCACTTTTTTGTTCTTATTCTGTAACCACTCAATTGCTTTTGGTAACTGAGTTTACCAGCTATCACTCTTATTTTATTTTACTTAGGAATAAAGCTCCACAAAGATTTCAATGCAAATGAGTGGGTGACGACACCCCTGGTTACAACAGTATCATAGCTAGCAAGGCTCGGAACCGGTTTTTTTTCGACAATATCGAAATAGCCCAATATTTAAACGTCGTATTTTTAAATTACTCCAAAGAATTGATATACCGAAGAACAAAAAAGAACGAAATTCGAACCGTTATTTTGTATAGAGTAAAAACCGGTATCCGAGCTCTGATAGCTAGAAGGAAGTATCCTGTACGCTCTACTATCATTATCAGTGGGTGACCGACCTTGGAAATTAGAAAGGCCATGTAACTATCTTGATTAACACATAAACGGTACTTCTGCCTTTATGTAACTAATATTACTAACAAAGAACAGGGATCGGAACCGGTTTTTTAGAAAAATCTCGAAATAGCTAAATATTTTAAAATATTTTACACTTTTTATGTAGTTCTCTTATCCGCTTGCCCAGCGTGGCGATTATGGGCATTTACCTCCTAATGCGTCTATACGCATAGTTAATAGGAGAGGCCTACGTCCAGCAGTGGACTATCATAGGCTGATGATGATGATGATGATGTAGTTCTCAACATTTTATGTAATTATTAACATCGTGTTTTTAAATTACTCCATTAACAAATAAAATATATACCGAATAACGAAAAAGAACGGAATTCGAACCGTTCTTTTGTATGGAGAAAAAACCGTTATCCGATCCCTGACAAAGAGTATTAATTACAAGAGTTGTCTAAACATCCTCACAACTAGATGGCGCTGTATTACATTTCCACATCCCGTCAATAGATGTCGCTGTCCATACATGAATATCTCGTAAATGTTTGCCTCACGCGTCGCTCGGTTTACTCTTCGCCTTGTCCGGCGGACTCGAGGATTACCTCGAAGGAGAATGGTTGGAAGAGATAGCCCTCTCCTGCGTAGAACTTGCTTTGGAACTCCACCCTGGAATTATAGATGGCGTTAGCAGCTTTAAGAGGTTAACCCTAAAGGCATTTAGACCAAACGAACATTCGCTTATTATGTCCAACACTCTGCGAAATTCGTTCATTATACAAAACGTCATCATCAGCCTATGTTAGTCCACTGCTGGACGTAGGCCTCTCCTATTAACTATGCGTATAGACGCATTAGGAGGTAAATGCCCATAATCGCCACGCTGGGCAAGCGGATTGGCGATCACAGGAATGTTTCCATTACGATGACGCTACTGCCCATCACCAATTTAACCCTTAGGTGCATTGAATATTAAAAACGACACGACCGAAATGATAAATGTCAAAATAAGTAATCATTTGAGATTGTCAAACTGAGCAACGGAGTTCTAATTGACATCGATGGTTTTGTATAAGTCATATCAGAAATAAAACAAGTGATACCATATGCACCTAAAGGGTTAAAGGTAAATTGAAATTCTGTGGCCCTAATGAAAAGAGGCTCGCCGGGCATCACTGCGGAATTAAAAGTCGAGGGTTCGATCTAAAATTATTTGAAAGGAGTTTTCAAAAGTCAGGATTGGACATGATGAATCACGTATCTTTCGATCTGTGGTGGAGATAAAATCTGTTTTTTCTTGACGTTAATATCTAAATTAGAAACAGGACAACAGTTTTAATAGCTTGTTTTTATCCGGCACGCACGATACGACAATTTTGATTAGGAAATATGAGCAAAGTTCAATTAGTCTTCTATCAAAAATGTACATACCACAGATTGCAACATCGATAGCATTTTCTTTGCAAACCTTATTGACGATGGAAAATCGAAAACCAGGTTGTAAAACTTGTATTGTACTAAACAACCCCCTCTCTTTATCCACGTAAGCGGTTCAGTATACCTAGCCAAGAGCCATCTGCAATCGCATACGATAAGCGATAAATAATAAATGTATGAGAATGACAGATTTGTACGAAAAGTCACGTGACCATTTCCATATTATGGTTTCCATATAATGGCAGCTTGGCTGGGCATACTGGGGCTAGAGTTGGCACTAGGCTTTGTCTGTGCGCTCAGAACCGGCAGTCGCGATCCCTTGCCCAGCAGTGAGCTTCAGGTATGGGTACTGACCAGTGAAGCCGCAGCGTGTGCAGGAAGGCGGAGAGGCCCTCCATCAGCACGAGAATGGACACGGAGATGGCAGCCCAGCAGTGGGCTTCAGGTATGGGTACTAGGGTGTCCCCTATTTTACGAATTTTAGAAATGAATAACGCATACCCCCTAAATCGGCTTTTATAACCCCAAAACACTCTGAAAAAAAAAATCTGCTCATTCCTGTAACAGGAACCCGTGCCGACTTTCATCTGAAATTCCCATACAAATTACTATGGAAAAAAATTGTCAGACAGTAAGTTGATAATAATGTATTGTTTTTCTGTTCTCATCAAGTTAATTTTATGATAAAATGTTTATAAGACAGTAGTATATTTAATGCCATAGAAAAAAAAAAAAACGAAAAAAAATTTTGGTCATTTTCATACATTGTATAGGAAAATGGCATGAAAGTCGGCACGGGTTGCAGTTACAGAAATGAACAGATTTTTTTTTTTTCAGTGTTTTTTGAGGTAAAAGAAACCGATTTAGGGGGTATGCGTTATTAATTTCTAAAACTCGTAAAATAAGGGACACCCTAATGGGTACTGACCAGTGAAGCCGGAGCGTGTGAAGGAAGGCGGAGAGACCCTCCATCAGAACGAGAATGGACACAGAGATGGCAGCCCAGCCTGCGAACACGACGTACAGGAATATGCCGCCGGAGAAACCCGTCGACATTAAACCTGGAAGAAAACAACGGATTAAGTCCCCATGTCGGTCAGTTATTGAAAATGACGGTCACTTAATTTAGTTGCGAAGGCGGCCGAACATCGCAAAAATTTGAAACACGTGGGCACAGAATTAGATTTGGATAGAAGAAACAAGTTCATTCATTTGTATGGCGGCCGAGCGTGTCAGATTTTGTACTGAAGTTGTTACTTGCCTATGATTTTAACTATGTCTCAGGCCCTTGAGTATTCATATTGTTTTGTGTTGTTGCAATTAATATTACTTAAGGAGGCATTATTAATGTTTTTGTTCACTTCAACGTACAAATTTTGACACTCGAAAGCTGCAAGCTGCGATTAAAGACGGACAACTCAGTGGATTTCACTGAGTTCATTTGACACGCTAAGTATATACGTTTGCTTGATGTCAGCCTCTGTAGCCTAGTTGGTAGTGACCCTGCCTACGAAGCTGGAGGTTCCGGGTTCGAATCCCGGCGAGGGCATTCTTTGTGTATTTATTTATCACAAATGTTTGTTCCTTGGTCATGGATGTCTATGTATTTAAGTATCTATATGTATCTATCTATTATATACAGGGTGTTCGTTTCGATTTGCTATAAATTAGACAGGTTACTTGGAACATTAATAGAAGTTGCCTGGTATATCGGCTTTTGTTAATTTCGAGGGAAAATTTTTTTTTTCGTTTTCATACATAATAATTGTAATGGTAAGTGTGAGAGAACCTTAAAAATAAGATCTCGGGCGACTGACGGCTGCTGACCGCACATGTCAAAATAAGTAACATTAGGATGTAATAAAGGTTGCAATACACTTGTTCAGTCATTAAACTTATTTTTTTAATAACTCAATAACAGTAAGAGTTAAGACACTAGTTTCTTAGAGAAATAGATCATTTTTGATCTAAATAAGCTTCCTTTTAATTTAACGGAAATTAATAAAAACACGGTGTAGATACTTAATTACATACACAGCCACGACCAAGGAACAAATATTTGTGATAAATAAATACACAAATAATGCCCTCACCGGGATTAGAACCCGGAACCTCCAGCTTCGTAGGCAGGATCACTACCAACTAGGCTACGAAGGCTGACATACTGCCGCTGAAATACTGCATCACAGGGCTCGTTTTTTAAGTGAGCAGGCAAGTGTTCGAAGTACGTAGGTCCTAAGTATAACACGTGGGCACAGAATTAGATTTGGATAGTTCATTCATTTGTATGGCGGCCGAGCGTGTCAGATTTTGTACTTGCCTGTGATTTTAAATATGTCTCAGGCCCTTGAGTATTCATATTTTTTTGTGTTGTTGCAATTAATATTACTTAAGGACGCGTTATTAATATTTTTGTTCACTTCAACTTACAAAATTTGACGCCCGAAAGCTGCAAGCTGCGATTAAAGACGGACAACTCAGTGGATTTCGCAGAGTCCATTTGACACGCTAAGTAGATACGTTTGCTTGATCTATGGTATATATGACATCTGTGCACGTGGTTTCCTTTTCAAGTATAGTCAGGTACGACGCCGTGTGAGAGTGTCAAAGTCAAACTATTCTTTATTCAAGTAAGCTTATTAATAAGCACTTTCGAATCGTCTGACATTGTCAAGAGAGAGAAAAAAAATCTACTACTGGTTCAAACCCTACGCCGTTCCTGAGAAGAACCAGTAAGAAAATCAGGTGGACTTATTTTTTCAAAACAGTATAATAATACATCTTATTAAAAGAACATGCATTAAAGAATGTATTACATAAAAAAAAGATTATTATAGACATTTTTATAAAAGACAGAAATAAATAAAGGATCATAATATTAAACAAAAATAATTATTATTGTACAAGTTCACAACATTATTAAGTATCTATATCTACAACTATTCTGACAACTAGAGGACCTTTATATCTCTAGTAGTAACTAGAGATGTAAAGGTCCTCTAGTTGTCAGAATAAAGAGATATTAAGATTTAGAGATGTAAAAGGTCTCTAATCGTCATGATTTTAACAATAATAATAAAATAGAAAATTAACAATTTAGTGACAATCACAAAGCAACTATTCTTATTATTTAAAAGACAACAGCCAACAGTGTACAGTGTACAGTCAGCTCACCTTTCCGCAGCAGCATGTTCCAGGCCACTTCGGCGAGCTGCGCGTGCGCCAGCGACAACGCCCATAGACGTAGGTACGACGCCGTGTGAGATATGCTGCCTAGCACGTACTCGATCGTGTGGATTGCCTGCACAATGGATAGTAATGTCACAATAACGCTTTAGATTGTCAGTCTGTATGAGTAAGCCCATTTCAAATTAAAAAAAAGTGTCAAGTCGGTACACGTCCGGTAGCTAAGAATAGGGAGGATGACTGTACATAGTTAAAATAAATGATTTAACATTATACATGACATAATACACGAAGAAATTATTACTAAGATGTAGATTGCAGTAATTTTTGTACAGAACTACTATTTAATAAATTGAAAAGAACTTAAAAGAGTAGGTCATTTGGCAGTACTCAACCGTGACGTCACTATTGAGTTTTCATATAAAATTCCATAATGGTGATCGTTTTGACAGTTGGAAAAAAGATGCTGATTTGATTTGCCTATCATCATGCCTATTTAAAGGCTTACCCCCTTATTCATAAACGTCTGCTAACTTAACAAACCGCTAATAATTAGTTGCCCCTTTTGCTCTTATGGACAAATTGTTACGACCGAAAGAGACAAAAAAATAGTAGCGGCTTGTTAAGTTAACAAACGTTTATGAATAAGGGGGTTAGACTATCCGTTCCTCTTTTATTATTACAATTAGTAAGACGAACTCAATCTCGCGGCGATGTACTGTCACACTAATCATGTCCTGAGCCTACTAATACTCTACAAAAGCCAATAAAAAACAAAGTTTTATTGCTTGTGGTATAAAAAAAAATACTTCGGATATTTTAAATAAATATTATTTAAAACATACACGCACAAAATATACCAAGGAAAAGGCTAATAATGTATGAATGAAGACTTCAGCGATGTCCTCGTTTTCATGTGTGTATATCATTCTTCAGTTAAAAGTAAAAAAAGGTAAACAAATATGGCTGACTTTCCATAGCATTTGACGTCTTTGAGGCATATTGTGAAACACGTTCGCAGATAATTATATTTTTACGTTAATACCAACAAATATCAATAATTTTAACAAACAATGTATGTGAATTTTAGGTTTAAGGTTTTAAGTTGGTGATAAAACCATTTTTGTGTTCTGGAAGTACGTGATTATGATTATGAAATAATGCATGTTTGCAGGTTTGTGACGAATGGTATACAATAATGTGTGTTTGTTACCTGGTGTGTGTGTGTACACCTGGTTGATGAAGACTTCAGGTTCTCATGTGATGTGTACAATAATGTGTATGTTACCTGGCGTGTGTGTGTTACCTGGTGTGTGTGAGTGTGTGTGTGTGTGTGTGTGTACAATGCATGTGTTACCTGGTGGATGAAGACTTCATGTTCTCGTATTTGTGTGTAAAATAATGTGTGTGTTACCTGGTGGATGAAGACTTCAGTGATGTCCTCATCATGGTGTCCACCGGAGGGGACCGGGGCTCCCCCCGCGGTGCCATTTTCAGTACCGCCCTCGATGCTTTGGTGCCCGGCTCGCTGCAAATACGGGGACACGTTTATTTCACAAACAGAAATCTCTTTATATTTAAATTATTCATTATGGAAATATTTTCATACTTCGGGAGCTCATCAGTTAGTAAATTTTTGTAAGTCAAGAATGTCGGGATCCCGACCTAGGCTGGTAGTTTAACTATGTGTTCAACAAATCAAAAACACTCACCTCCATCTGGCCAAAAGAAAGCGTGGAAATGAAATAAGTTATGATTATTCGAACATTAGAGAAAATATATTATTTCACGATTTGCTATTCCATCAAAACAGCATGAAATACATGTTATCCCTGAGCTTCGCGAAAGTAGACGTAACAGAATTCAGGACTCTTTGTCAACCTTTGAGTACAGTCGGAATTTTATAATATGGACGAATCCACTTACAAACTTTAAAACTTATGTTGTAAAAACTACATTGTTCTTTTTTTAATGCTACCTCTGATAACAAAACATACTAAAATTTGTTCTTTTAGATACTTAAATAATTGTAAACAAACAATTTGAATATTTTCGAGTTATAATAAATTCAAAACTACCAATATCTAGCACGGAACGACTTTATCCTGCTTTATTTGATGGTGTCACGATTTTATCTGTTGTTTTTATTACAACGTAAGTTTTTGAATGGTTTCGTCCATATTATTCAAATTTCAATTATATGAAATAAAACTATGAAAACTCTGTCTGCGGGCGACACACCACGAACCCTGTAAAGTGTTCGAAACGTCGGAATGAAGTTAAATTTATTTAATATACGCGAGTTTATCCGTTCTCATAGTTTTATTTTATGGGTAATCCTCGCGGTAACCGAAAAATATATTATTTCAATTACACTTAAGAAAAGAAACGAACAGCTATGCTATTCTCTTATTCACACATTCGACGCTGCGTTCGTCAACGAGCTCGACGTCGAGACAGCCTTGTCTAAAATCCTAGCTGTTTGATTTGACATTAGGAATCGAGGCTGTGAGCGAGGTTGTGGGCGAGTTCGTCGCTGTTTTTCGTTAGAGAATACGAAGTTCGTACCAGGGATCGGAAACCGTTATTATTTTCAAACCGTTACCATACGTCAACCCCAAACCATAATCATAAAGTTTTTGTTCTCATTAACCGATACTTCTTAATGTTCTTTGACGGAACGCTTAATGGCCGATTCTGTTCTCAACGAACGGAATAATAACGGTTTTCCTAATTCTGTTGTAAGAGATGAACTGTCATGTCATGTTCTTCTTATAAAGTTTCCGTTACGGTTAATGTTCTTTCAAACGTTTTTGGCCGCGAACGCTACGTTTAGTGTTCTTGGGAACGGAATAATAGTGGTTTTCCTGTCAAAATTGATTTGAACAAATAGACAATCACATGTGGTGCCTATTCTCCGATTAATCGAGATTGAATGTCGTATGGTTTGTATAAGGAAAACGTATTGAAATGACGTTTCGTGTCGTTTACTATTTTAATATTTATGGATACTGGAATAGAGACCCACTAGAAATTTAAAATCTGTTCCAAATTTAAACGCATAACCGAACGTAGTTAAGGAAAAAGGACGCAATACACTACAATCTGCCAATTTGTTTTAAATCCTATGTCAAAAGGAAAAGCCATCAATTTAAGTGACAAAGTGGCACCTTTTCGTTCACCTTTTCACCGCCACGTCAAAAAATAAAAGCGAGCAACACACGCCAAGCAACAAATTGCATGTAAACAACTAACTCAACAAAGTAAGTATCAGCTTCGTAGTGTTAAACGAACATATATTTTATCAGTTATATCAATTCATTGGCGGCGAAAAAATGTCCTTACCTACTGTTATCAGGAGGTAATGTTATGATTACAGTCACGTTAATTCCTATAGCAAGGCTAGCATATCTTGTGTTTAACATCAACTTGCCGCCACACTTCTCTTTTTAATCTATACAATTGAAAAAAGACGCGTAGCTGCGAGTTGCTTGTTAATTCAGAGTTTGCAATCTGTCACCAACCTCTTTTGAGAAACTGAACTTGCTTTTCAAAAGAGGTCGATAGATCTGAGTCCGTAGCTATGTTAGCTAACGTGTGCCAATCGCTACGCTACCCTGAGCAGGTAGTGTATCGTAGTTTTCTCTCTGTCAAATACAAAATACAAAATACAAATAGTTTATTGTTTGAATGTGAGTAATAATTATAAGGTTACAGTCATTAGTAGGTACAGATCGTCACAATCAACCATTATATGGCGTACAATATAAATTATGATTCTAATGGCATGTCATTGAATTTTAATTTCTAGTTTCTAGCAGTAAAGTTAATGTCAAATTTATATAAAAACAAAAGTAAAGAAACAATAAAATTATAATAAATAAATCAATAAATAAAAGGAAATGTCAATGTCATGCTATAAGAAATCAGAGCAGAAAATAAACACAGAACAGGAATAAAACAGGAAAATTTGATGGAATTGTAATTAAAAGTTTGTAAATAAATTGATGTCAAGTATAGTGCGCATATCATATAGTATTATTATTTTGAAAATGTTCATTAATGTCATAGTACGATTTATTTAAACACCATTTGAATAATTGATTTTTAAATTCAATGTAATTTAGTGACTTCAATTCTTTAGGTAGATGGTTGAAAACCTTTACGGACATGTACAGTATACTTTTTTTTAAGTGAGCAGTGTTATGGCTCGGATAACAAAGATTCAATCCATTCAGCCTAGATGTGGACCTTGGATTGGATGGCATGACCTTGTATGTTTCTATGCGAGTTTTTACAAATAGGCACATTTCGTATATGTACAAGGTGGGTAATGGAAGGATCCTTAGCTTCCGAAACAGAGGCCTACACGAATCAGTGTTTTTAGCTCCACACATAGCCCTGATACACTTTTTCTGCAGTATAAATGCACGGTTTGCACATGTGGAGTTGCCCCAAAGGATGAGGCCGTATCGAAGATTGGACATAATATGACCATGGAACGCCAGTAGGGCAGATTTTAGAGAAACCACTTGTGCAAGCCTGCGCAGAGCAAATACAAATCTATTCAGCTTGTTTACCAAATGCTCTATGTGACATTGCCAGTTACAATGACAATCCAGCATCACTCCAAGGAATCGCATGGATTGAACATTCTCTATTGCTACATTATTATATTCAACTGCTAATTTTTTTGAGCTACTTTGTGGTGCGTAAAACTCCATATATTTAGTTTTATTTATGTTCACCATTAATTTATTACGTTGTAACCACTCGTTAACATCATTAAATACTAAATTTACTTCTGACTGATAAGTTACAGGGTCTTTCCCAGGAATGATGATAGAGCAGTCGTCAGCAAATAAAATGACCTTGATATTAGTAATATTAGGCAGGTCGTTGATGTATACTAAGAACAACAACGGGCCCAGTATGCTCCCTTGCGGTACACCCGTGTTAACAACCGCTTCATCGGAGCGTACTTGGGTCAGATGTCTTGTTTTCGGACAGTAACAACGGATTTCGGTCTTTTGTTTCCGATCACATAGATACGTCTGTAGCCAATCATAGCAATTTCCACGAATGCCGTAGTGGCGCAACTTGGTTAGGAGTATGTCATGGGAAACGCGGTCGAAGGCCTTAGACATATCCATGAAGATCGTTGCTACCGGTATCCTATTGTCTCTATAGGTCGTAATATCTTTTATAAATTCGTAAATTGCTAGTGTAGTGGATCTTTGTTTACGGAATCCGAATTGATTTGTATTCAATATTTCATGTTTATCCAGGAACTTCAGAATACGATTGTACATGACTTTTTCATATATTTTCGACAATATTGGTATAATAGCAATTGGCCTGTAGTTATCGCAATTTTCCTTATCTCCTTTTTTGAAAAGTGGTTTAATTATGCTGATTTTTAAACGATTGGGAAATACACCTTCCAATAAAGATAGATTGATGGCATGACTCAATGGACCAGCGAGTACAGATAAATTGTCTTTTATTACAGATGTAGTCAGGTCATCGTATCCCGCCGATTTTGTATTTTTGAGCGATTTGATGACTTTGATGATTTCTACGATATCTGTAGGACTTAGGTATATACTGGAGCAGTTAGAATTATTCATTGAATTAGTTATGTCGGTGTAATTTATGCAATTTATGTCAATAGTTGATAGTCCTGTAAAAATGTCATTAAAAGTGTTCGCAATAGCATTACTTGAAGTGATTAAATTTCCGTTGAAGTTGATTCTATCTATAGTTTGCTTCGGGAATGACTTGCCAGTGTGGTCATTTATGATATTCCATGTGGCGGTCACTATATTGTCGGACTGAGATATTACCTTTGTATTGCTGATTTTCTGAGCTTCTCTTATACACTTTCTTAGTAATTTAGAATAGTCCTTGTGTTTATTTTTAAGATATATCCGACTAGTATTATCTTTTTCACGAATAAACTGCAAGAAATATGACCGTTTAGTCTTTGAAGATATTCTTAATCCACGAGACATCCAACGTATTTTTTTATTTACCCGGATTTTAGTTTTTGTCACGGGAAAACATAAATTGAAGAAAAGTTGCAGGTGATCGTGTAAAATTTCAAACGCCTCGTTTGCATTGCTACAAGAAAAGACGTCACAGAATGATAGGCTACATAGTGCATCGTGAAATTTTTTACGGTTGCATTGGGAAAAATCTCTTTTTTCCATATACCAAAATGTGGGACACAATATAGTTTTAGCAGGTATATCAATCGTCTGAGCTGAGTGATCTGACAAGTTTAATTGATGGACAGTAGATTTACAAGCGTTTTTGAAGTTTATACCAATATTGTCAATACAAGTTTTAGACACCTCTGTTATTCGAGTTGGTTCCATGAGCTGCAGTTTAAAATTATAATTTTCTAAAATTCGTTCAAATTCCTTATTTATTTCTAAATTTGACTTTAAACGATCTATATTAAAATCACCACAAATCACAATACGTCTTTTTGGCGACTTTTTCGTTATGTGGCCTAGTAATTCGTGCAATTTGTTAAAAAATACATCTATATCTGCACGTGGTATTCGGTATACACATATAATTGATAAATTATTCTCTGGAATGTCTACACCGCAGCATTCAAAGAGATTTTCTAAACAGTAGTCTTTCATCCATAAAATTGGATTACATTCTAAGTTATTCGACTTAGCAACAATACAAACACCGCCTCGCCTAGTTTTAGATATACTGTAGTGACTTATTAATGTACGGTTTTTCAAGGATAAATTTAACTCATCTCCCGATTTCATAAATGTTTCGGAGAGACAAATTATATCTATAACTTTGCCAGTAGTGTTCTCAAGTTGATCAAGGGCTATTTCAAGGGCATCTTGCTTGTTTAGAAGTCCTGCAATATTTTGATGTAATATTGTTAGGTGTTTGCTATTAGGATCGAAAAAACTTCTTCTCCAGTTCGGCTCTAGATCTATCGTTAAAGCTTGACTTTTGGGACTCAGAGATTCTGTCTTTGGTAGTTTCATTGATCCTGCTACTATGGAAAGGAATTCCTTCGACCTCGGGCACCTGTGTTAAAGATTGGACCCCATATGTTTTGCTACAAATAACTCGATTAATATGCATGCATATTTTATTTAAGTAGGCTGATTTCGACTTAGTGCACGTATCAAATTCAATGAATTCACAATTTGAATAATTATGTATTAACCGCTTAAGGCTGTTGTTAATTTTTTTTAAATTTAGATGTGGGTTTTGTCTGACTGGTAAAATGAACACCTTTACACTTACAGCTGATAGCTTGTGCAAGGCTACGCTAAGATTAGTGAGTACAGCAAATGGGTTAGTATCGTTACTACCCGTACTTAATATAATAATATCGTCCTTAGTCGCTATGCTTTTTAAGCTGTCGCAATAGTCTAACACATGAAGAGATGAAGCATGTCTTTTAATTAAAGCCGTAGAACTATATTTATGACCCCACTGTCCTGTTCGTGACATATTAAATGTTTTTGATAAACCGGATATCTGTTCATCACCTAGTATAAATATAGTATGTTTCTCATTGCACTCTATAATCGATGTTTCCAAGGATGTCTTGCTGTTGTGAAGGTGGCGATGTTCGTGATGAGTTGGTGTCTCAATGGTGCCATCTGTTGGTAGGATTCTATGGTCTGAAGACTCTGGTGAAGTGGAATTACTCCTTTTCGCGACTTCGAATCTTTGCAGTAATCCACTGTTAGGGTGTCGGGAATGATGATGATGACACTTATTTTGTCTTGACTTTCGAGTTCTTAGCTTGGGTGTTGAGTTCATAGGACTGTTGTGGATAGTCAAGTCATCGATACCCACTGACTTGTAGACTTGAATTGTATGTAGGCAGGCTTGCAGTTGTTTTTTAAGCTCGTTTATCTCAAGATTCAGATTAGCTATTTCTTCGTGCGATATACGAAGCTCCGTCTCAAGTCTGCTTATTTTTTCCTCTAGCTCTGCATTTTGTGTGGAGCTATTCAGTGATGTACTGGGCGGTAAGCTCTGGAATGTTTTGTTTGGCGAATACTCTGTAACGTCTGATATGTTATCCAATGAGTTATTCAGTCGGGTTGATAAATTTGGTGATGGTGTGCTTGGTAATTTTCTGCGTCTACGAAGTGTTACATTGTCGAATTCATAACGCTCCTCCATTTTATTAGGATTTTACTCTTAAAAAAAAAATCCACAAAGCCTTTGTATTTTTTATACCCAATATTTATCACAAAAAGGAAAAAAAAAAAAATAATAATAAAAAAAAAAATTAGTATATTTCTGGGGATCGAACTCGGTGACAGCGCTGTGTGAGAAGAGTTAATCTGCACTCGCTTCCACTGCGCCACGGCGTACTTGACGTATGTTGATGAAATTTGTTAATGGTTGCGATAAACTTCACACAGTGGTTCGTTAATGTCAGCGACCTGAACGCTGATTGGTGGTTCGTTCTCGCTAACAGGTTGAGCGCTGTCTATGTGTGCGTACCGTTCAAACCAAACAACGACAATCACAAAACATTTTCACTGTTTATGATTTAATTAAGCGCACTATTTGTAAGTTTTAAACACAAAAATTTCGGTTGATCATTGTAGAATAGTTACACACTAATTTAAACTCAAATAAACGATTATTTACATCACTTTGCGAATTTTAACTGAGAAGACCTCGTTAACGTGACTTGCTGTTCTCACGCGCACAGCGGTACTTCACTCTTTCTTATTGGTGTGACGAAGACAGTTGAGTTTCGTTCGCGACTGAATGTTAGCGATTGGCATATTGACTACACAACCTGTTCATATAATCATTTCATCGCCAACACAGTTAACTAATGTGTCTTGATGTTTTATGAATAAGGCAATTGGACTGGATGCGTGTAAGAGCTACGAATAAATGCAAAGTCATTTGCAGACACCAATAAACTAACATGTTTTACCACAAAAATCAACTATATTCCAAATAGCTGACTGGTGAGTCGTGAGACTGGTGACTTGCTTCAACCTTTTCAACGCCACGTAAAACTATAAAAGCTAAATTTGAACTTTACGCACGTGCATAGTTACATATTATTTTGTGGATGGTGACTTACAAATAGTCTTTGGCGTTGAAACTCTCTTGTTAATCAGTACCTACCAATATTGATATATACAATACTGATGTCATTGTCCAATCTAATTGAAACCTTGTGGACGGCGATAACGGTTATGTTGGTAACACTGTTTCAACGCCAAAGACCGATATACAAGTCACAGATCAATAGAGACCTAGTCGCACTTGCTTATAGTTTTTGACAAATTCCTTTGTGACACTTTGGTGGCGTGGATGGAGTGACAGCTGCTGTTTTTGCCGTGGCATTGAAAAGGTTAGTGTTATGATGAGGTAAAAATTGTATTGACAGCGGTATCGTCATGGTTCGTCTCAGTAAACTTAGCACAGGATCAGTGCGACAATATGTCGCCGCGAGATAGATTATCCATCTCCCTTTTATTCATATTGTTGGTAAAAGATAGAAAATCTATACATGTAGCGATAACATACTGACATAGCAATCATGTGCTAAGCGTACAGTATAGTTCGAGAAATATAAATTGAACGTTTATTTTCACTATACTATAATGTAGGTAGAAAGTTACCAATTTATATTTCACGAACTGTACTCTCAGTCGTCGTATGTCAAGTTCTTAAATTGATGCCGTTCTGATTGTGTCACTAATTTTTTATAGTTAGCATATAGTATAGCAAGATAGTAGTTAGAGCAACACACCCAAAGAAGATGTTGACGAAGGCTTAAATGAGCAATATGAAATAAACAATACAACAAATTACCAAAGTTGATATAGTTGACCCCAGTTAAAATGACGAATCAAGAATGGGTGACAAAGACAGATCGGGACCAATTCAAGATTTTAAGAAAAAACAATTTAGACGTCACTGAAAATAAAACTAAGGCTGCGTTTCACCAAACTTTTATTCGAAGAATAACGCTTTCTCTCAGATATATATATATATATATATATATATACATATATATATATATATATATGTATGTCGTGCTAAAGTACTATGGAGATTTGACATGACTATTCGAAAATAAGCGTTATATTTCGAATCAAAGTTTGATCAAATCGACTAAGTGAAACACGTACACGGTCCAGAATCGAAATCTTTGATAGAGTTAACTGGGCTGGCGTGTGTACCTACTAAAACTAAAAAAGGAAAAAGACTATATATATTAATATTTATTTATTCGTGGTTAGCTTGGTCTTCCACATTCCAGCGTTTCACCGCTGCCGCTGGAGTCAGCATATGAGTATATGACCGCAGCTGATCTGCTGCACTGAGGTTGCAACGCAACAAATACTCATCACTGCTATCTCAAAGGGAAAAGGATTCTTGCTATATCAAAGGGTTCCAGGATGGCTGGCACATACGCGGGTTAGGTCCTCTGGCATGGCATCTTCCACTTTCTTCTATGCTGGTATACCAAGGCATCCATTCAGGTGTCTTAATATCAAAGGGTCCATGGTATCTAAGGCTGTGGAACACGGCACCTCATTAGTTTGATTTGAGCGATTAAGTATGAAACACCATTATATAAGTGACACGATGCATGCAGGCCACGTTTCTCTAATAAAAAGATCGGTCGATCGATGTTATAATAAGATTATTATGCTTATACTGATGGATATGAGTACCTATAGATGATTTTATGAGATAAATACACTTTAATGGTAAAAGGATACCTTCTTATCAAATTCAATATAACATCATCAGTCTAATACAGTAACAGTGGTCTTGACGTGGGCCTCTTCTATTATTTTATTTATGCGTATGGGTACATTAGGTAGGACATAAATGACATAATGCCCATAATAGCCACGCTGGGCAAACGGATTGGTGATTGCAGTAATGTGTCCATTATGATGAGGCTGCTGCCCTGCCTCCATCTCAAATAATTGGATCAGCGTAGTACCGTCCCTTAGTCGACTCTTATAACACCCATCGGAAAAGTTCTCCAACTTGGTAGGTGGCAAATATATTGTTACTGCCGCACCACACAGCCTAAATTCAATGTATATGACTATAAATATTAAGTACATTTTATATATGATATAACCACTTACAATAATATCAATCAAACAAACATAGAACCTTATTGCCCTTGTAAGTTATATGACCACAACATAGAACCATGTAATATCGTGAATTTTAGACTATTAGTTGACTATAGGGTATTAAGATACAGGTTTCAGTAAAATATAGCTAAATACACATAGAATTACTACCGTAAAATTAGCCCACTTTGCCTCCAGGGGAAACATTTCCCAAAACTTGAATTTTAAATAAATTGGTTATTATAGATCATAAATTGGTTAGTTGTAAAAATTACATTCTTATGGCGGCCTAACTATTTTTAGTATAAAATACAGGGTTGGGCGGATTAAGTGTCCTAGTTAAAAAGTGGTATAAAAGTTTAAAAACAAAACAATGTTACAAATCTTGGTGTTATTTATATCAGAAACATTCTATATTTTACCGCAGCAATTGATAAATTTGATAAACTCCCCTTTAACATGTATTATTTTAAGCATTATGTCATATAAGAAATTTCATCCGGCACGCACTACCTTATCTGCCATGTGATGTAATATTAGGTTATCTAACCCTAGCAGAAACTTGAATCTTAGCCTGAACCCGTCTCAATAAAACTCTGCATTGATTTGTATATGGAAATATTTATAGCATTTCAGTTATCTAAAAAATTAGCGTACTTTGCTAGGTAAATATCAGCCTCATAATTTTGGCTATAACTTGGTATTTCTTCTTATCATATTGTACCCTGATTGATTAACTTTTTGAAATAAATTTGTAACTAAAATACCTTTCTTTCTAGTTCTTAATAAAACACTATACCCATAATCAATCTGGCATTTACCAAACTCTTGCAATGAAAATGCATTTTGTTTGAAAAATGACCTTCGTGCCGCCTATTCGACTTTTTGTATTTAACTCTTATATTTTTTAAAGAGAGAGGGCACATATATAAATTATCTGTTTTATAAAGGCCTCACACTTTGTGATTATTTAGCAGTGCGCAAAATATTAACCCCTCTTCAATTTAATAATTTTATCGAAGATTATATAATAAAAGGCACAGTTTCGTAAAAAATGCCCATGGGTGCTTATTGGTACTTTGCTGACTCAAATCATTTAAAGCTTACCCAATTTCGGCTTGAATTTGGAAGCAGAGGACTCCTTGAAACAATTGATGGTGTGCAGTATTAAAACATACGTTGATATTTACTTTGACTTGACTTTGACTATGACTATGACTATGACTATGACTATGAAAATGAGTTTCAGAACCCATGAAGCTGATTAAATCGACGATTTAAAATGATATACAGGGTATGAAAAACAGTTATATTTCAATAGATAAACGAATGTTTTTCAATAGGACACTTAATCCGCCCAACCCTGTAGATTATGTGAGAAGCAACACCAAGTATGACTTTTGCGTCTATCTTCATCTAGTTGTTTGCTAGAGCTTCTTGAGTGAGGTTGGTTATTTGGCGGGCAAAACCTTGGCAAAATATAGACATAAATTTCTCAAAACAGGGTGGTATTAAATGAAAAAAAAAAACCCATGACCTGTAATAAAATGAGAACAGTAGATTACATTGATAGTAGTTTTATTGGAAAAAGCTAATCAGAAAATAAGTTATGGCTTTGGGCAATTTTATCCAGTGCTTTAGCAAACGGACATTGAAAACATTGCCTATCATGAAAAATAGCCTACAGTTGTCACTTTCAAGTTTTACCACTTTATGAAAATAGCGGAGGGTAATGTTTTTTTCAGTAAATTACGTTTTTATAACTCCGTTATTTTATTTTACGTGTACAAAATGTTCGGAACCAATAACTATACTCTCAATTGTCAGTTTCGTTGTCTGCTGCTTCGTTAGTGGGCTGATATTTATATCAATATAATATTATCTTGATTCCCATTCAAAAAAACGGTTTTATTATTATTGCATTAAAACAAATAATACATTTTGGACTGTTTTACTTCACTAGTATATTAATACTTTGAACAAAAGTTAAACGTCTTTTCGTTAAGATATCTACTTAAAAGTGACAACCCTAGCATTTGCGAATTGCGTTAGTGGACCTTGTATGAAAAAGAGCGAAAACGGGTAGGTAACATTGCCCAACCAATTTACTCAAAATTGTTTATACTTATCCCTGAGTTATAAACATGAAATGGTAGAATTGCCCAAAAACCTTCTGTGATCGTAGTATTATTGTCATACGAGCTATTTTTAAGCACTAAATTGAGGTGGGCAATGTTGGTCAAGAACGAGATTACTTTGCTCGCTTTCTATAGGTGCATTCAGACCAAAAGAACATTCGCTATTCTAACCTCCCACTCTACGAAATTCGATCGTTACACAAAACGTGATTGGTTGATTTCGTAGAGCGGGGGATAGAACAGCGAATGCTCTTTTGGTTTGCACGCACCTAAAAACGACAAAAACCTGATCTAAATGATGATCTAAAAATTATTTCTTCATGTGAGCCGATTCGTACGATCACAGTGCACATGCTGAGCAGAAAAAACTGCAAGGTTTCATATATTTTTTTGAGATATTTTAGGATTTCCGAAAAAAGCGGGCAATGTTGGCTACTTAGTTTCACGGTACTATGAAAAAATGTAACATACAACCTTGTAATTATAATATTGCGGCAGCAAAATATTTGGCCAGCGTTGGGATCACGCAAAATATGTCGAGTTGCGGAAAATGGCGAGAATACAATATCAAAAAACCGGCCAAGACCATGTCGGGCCATGCTCAGTATAGGGTTCCGTAGTTATTCGATAACGGCTGGGCCGATTACGTTCGAAATGGTTTTATTTTTAAACCCACAGCCCACCAAAGTTTTTATTCTACCACTTTGTTAGCATAATTAATATGTATACCAAATTCTAGTACTAACGGCCACTGAGCTATGCTGCGGACAGACAGACGGACAGACGGACATGGCTAAACTATAAGGGTTTTTTGTTTACTACGAAACCCTAAAAATAACGCATGAGGAAAAAAACTGGCCAAGTGCATGTCGATCCATGCTCAGTATTAGCGTTCCGTAGTTGGTCGAAACTGGCTAGACCAATTATGTTCAGGATAGTTAGTATTATCTATCAGCATGCCTTAAGCCAAATATGTAAGATATTTTTCATATTTTTCGAAATAGTGAATTTGGAAAAAACCTATACTCTTTTTGAAATACCTATTCACGGATATCCCACATTGTATTCACGTGTAGGGGAGGAACCCCAATAGTTTTTTTTTGGATATTTATTATTCGAGTTTGTCGGCTTAAGGGCTTGTCCATTAATCACGTCATACTGTATAGGGGGATGGGGGGGTCAAGAAAAAATCACCAATTATCACCATAGGGGAGGGGGGGGGTCAACAGACAAATCACGTGTAATTTTTTGTTACTCTCGAATCTGCTGAACAGCATAAAATACTTTTTAAATACGAAGTTTTAAAACTTCGCGATCATTTAGCTCGTAGTTGGCAAAAAAGTACGTAAATTGAAGTGTTATTAAAAGGACTACTTCAGTTGGCAAAAAAATACACGTGATATTGGCTAGGGGGGGGGGGGGGTCCTGAAAATATCACCAAATATCACCATGGGGGCTGGGGGGTTTAAAACATACCAAAATCGTACGACGTGATTAATGGACAAGCCCTAACTAATATGTATACCTACAACTAATTGCAAATGGTCACTAATCTAAGCAATGGGCGGAGAGACAGACGGACTACCGCACGAAACGATAGATAAAAAGTGATAGAGCGCTGACACACTCTAGCACCATGCTAAGAAGAGTATGCTGACGGATAGACAGACGGACTAACGGACAGACAGACGGACAGACGGACATGGCGAAACTATAAGGGTTTTTTATTTTTTTATTTGAACTATGCCCGATCATAACAATTTTATTTTAACGAAAAAAGTGTTAACGCTTTCCCAGCCAGTAACAAAAAAGCTCGTTTAAATTTGAATTCTAAAATGTTATTAACAGAGTTCTTAATCACAATTGCGGAAACAACGCATAATTTATTTTTATTTTTTGTTACTGGACATTTTTTTTTTGTGTTTGTTAAGAATTATTTCTATTTCTAGACGGATCCAAGAATAGATGGATGGAAAGAAGGACTAACCAACAGATAGATAGACAGTCAGACGGACGGACGAACAGACAGACAGACTGACATGACGAAATTGTAAGGGTTCCTAATTTACTACGGAACCATAAAAAGTACTTACACCCAGAATAATTGAAAAGGCAATCATTTCAAGTAATATCCGGTCGAAATATGTTTCTTTGCAGAAATAAACGGGCAGACAGACTGACGGACAGACATACAGACCGACAGACAAACAAACAGACAGACAACGGATGGACAGATGAACAGACAGACAGACACATAGACACACAGACAGACACTCAGATAGATAGATAGAAAGATCGACAGATGAACAGACAGACAGACAGAAAGATCGACAGATGAAAAGACAGACGGCAGACCGTCAGACAGACAGACAAACAGACAGACAGACGGAGATGGCGAAAATGTAAGGGTTCCTAATTTACTACAGAACCGTAAAAAGTAATTACAGCCAGAATAATTGAAAAGGCAACCATTTTAAATAATATCCGGTCGAAATATGTTTCTTTGCAGAAATAAACGGTTGGAAAGACGAACGGACAGACATATAGACCGACAGACAAACAGACATACAAACACACAGACAGACAGACAGACAGATAGACAAACAGACGGATGGACAGATGAACAGACAGACAGACATACAGACAGACACATAGACGGATAGACAGAAAGATCGACGGATGAACAGACAAACAGACAGACAGACGGAAAGATCGACAGATGAACAGACAGACAGACGGACAGACAGACCGTCAGAGACAGACAGACGGACGGAAAGATCGACAGATGAACAGACAGACAGATGGACAGACCATCAGATAGACAGACAGACAAACAGACAGACAGAGGGATGAACAGATGAACAGACAGACATACATACAGACAGACAGACATTTCAAGTAATATCCGGTCAAAATATGTTTTTTTGCAGAAATAAACGGGCAGACAGACGGACGGACAGACAGACAGACAGACCGACAGACAAACAGACAGACAACGGATAGACAGATGAACATACAGACAGACAGACATACAGACAGACAGACGGACATGGCGAAAATGTAAGGGTTCCTAATTTACTACAGAACCGTAAAAAGTACTTACAGCCAGAATAATTGAAAAGGCAACAATTTTAAATAATATCCGGTCGAAATATATTTCTTTGCAGAAATAAACGGGCAGACAGACGGACGGACAGACAGACAGACAGACCGACAGACAAACAGACAGACAACGGATAGACAGATGAACAGACAGACAGACAGACATACAGACAGACAGACGGACATGGCGAAAATGTAAGGGTTCCTAATTTACTACAGAACCGTAAAAAGTACTTACAGCCAGAATAATTGAAAAGGCAACAATTTTAAATAATATCCGGTTGAAATATGTTTCTTTGCAGAAATAAACGGTTTAACAGACGGACGGACAGACATACAGACCGACAGACAAACAGACATACAAACACACAGACAGACAGACAGACAGATAGACAAACAGACGGATGGACAGATGAACAGACAGACAGACATACAGACAGACAGATAGACAGACACACAGACAGATAGACAGAAAGATCGACGGATGAACAGACAAACAGACAGACAGACGAAAAGATCGACAGATGAACAGACAGACAGACGGACAGACCGTCAGACAGACAGGCAGACAGACGGGCGGAAAGATCGACACATGGACAGACAGACAGACGGACAGATGGACAGACCGTCAGACAGACAGACAGACAAACAGACAGACAGACAGAGGGATAAACAGATGAACAGACAGACATACATACAGACAGACAGACATTTCAAGTAATATCCGGTCGAAATATGTTTCTTTGCAGAAATAAACGAGCAGACAGACGGACGCACAGACAGACAGACCGACAGACAAACAGACAGACAACGGATGGACAGAACGGAAAGATCAACAGATGAACAGACAGACAGACATACAGACAGACAGACGGACATGGCGAAAATGTAAGGGTACCTAATTTACTACAGAACCCTAAAAATATCTTACAGCCAGAAAAAATGAAAAGGCAACCATTTCAAGTAATAACCGGTCGACATATGTTTCTTTGCGGAAACAAGCGGACGGACAGACGGACGTACAGATAGTCAGTCCGTTCAGATAGACAGACACACAGACAGAGAGACAAACAGACAGACAGAAAGATCGGCAGATGAACAGACAGACAGACTTACAAACAGACAGACAGACAGACATACAGACAGACAGACAGAGGGATGGATGCAAAATGCAAGGGTTCCTAATTTACTACAGAATCCTAAAAAGTACTTACACCCAGAATAATTGAGAAAGCAATAATTTGGAGGAAACAAACGGACGGACAGACAGACATACAGACAGACAGACAAACAGACTGACAGACAGACAAACATACAGACAGACATACAGACAGACAGGTGGATGCACATGGCGAATCTGTGACGGTTTCTAATTTACTACAGAACCCTAAGAAATACACCCAGAATAATTGTAAAATCAATAATTTCGAATACTATCTGGTCGAAACACGTTTCTTTGCGGAAACAAACGACCGGATAGACGGACGGACAAACAATCAGACAGACAGAGAAACGAACAGACATACAGACAGACGGATGGACAGATAAACAGAAAATATACTTTCATTCGCCAAAGAAATGTTCGTTTAAATTTGAACTTGAAACGATGTTAATAGAGTTCAAGATCACAACTGCAGAAGTAACGAGCTAAGCCGAGTTTAGACCTGGGTCGCGTTTTATAAAGTTTCATTTTACAATTTCGCTATTTGCCTCTCTAACGCACGCACATAATATATTGGCTAGAAAGAGAGACAAACGGCAAATTGTAAATTGTAACTTTATAAAACGCGACCCTGCAAGTTTTGAAAAAAAGAGTTATAGATATTTGCCACTAATTCCTACCAATATTTGCCGTGTGGTGACGGCAGTAAGAATATATTTTGTCACCACCCCAACTCCTCCTGTGGGTGTCGTAAGAGTCGACTAAGGGATTGAAGTGTCACTGACTATTATTTGATAAAAGATTGATGATGGGCAGCAGAGTCATCATAGTGGACATACTACTGCGATCGCCAATCCGCTTGCCCAGCGTGGCGATTATGGGTATTTACCTCCTAGTGCGCCTAGACGCATAGTAAATAGGAGAGGCCTACGTCCAGCAGTGGACTATCATAGGCTGATGATGATGATGATTTGCGTCTCAAAACTTGCGGCAATAACTTGCAAGTGTAAACTCAGTTTTGTGTCTTTTCAAAAGGGCTTATTTCTACTCTGGCAATAAGGATTATTTTTTCTATATTTCCATAAGAGAAATTATCTCTATTGACAAAGTGGAAATAAGCCTTTTTGAGAAGACATTCCACAGTTACGATATAATGAATTCATAACAAAACAACATACGTAATTGTGGGACAAAGTAATTTTGCGTCCGGCGGAATGTAGCCAGCAACGCCATATTGCTAGTTGTGCTAAGCTCACCTGACGCCAATAGAACGCGACTCCAAGCATCGGGGTTCCATTAAGGGAAATAATAGGAACTGCAACTGTCTTCTTGAGCAATTCACGTATCGTACCTATCACTATGTTGACTATTCAAGACGAGTGGTATGCACCCATAACTGCGTAGGTATTAGGAGTATGAATCCAATATGTGCAGGTTATAGTAAGTATATATATTTATTTACCAAGGAGCCGAGCCGATATTACAAGACAGGTGCCGGTAGTAGACCAACATCGGGCGTCTTACTCCTCCGTCTTACCTCCTTCTCATTAAACTCTAAAATTAACATAGAAAGAAATATCTACTAATTAGAAAGTTCACAAACTTACCATTATAAACATATCTTTCGAAAAAACATTGACAGCCCAGTCAACAACACGTTGTCAGGTAACCAATTTCCAGGCAAGTTCCCGTCGACGGCGCTAGGAGGCGCCAGAATTGCTAGCACATATTGCATCCTTTCACTTAATTCAATTTAAACCTTTTTCATCATGCGGCCAATACCACACGTCAAACCTAAATGGCTAGTCAAATGAAATAAAAATACGAACTATATTCGCGTGGAAAAGAGAGAGCGAGTGGCGGCATGTTTACGTCATCGCGAACAGTTTAATAATGGTTCACGGAACTTTATTTTTCGTTCATCTCTAGTAACGGTAACCAGAAAAGTTTTGTTCTTTCATATAAATCATATAATGTTCTTGTCAAAACCGTTATGTCAAAGAACGGAATTTTTCCGTTCATCTTGAATATTGTGAACCAGAAATATTGTGTTCATCTACAAAACCTTTATCGTAGTTAACCGTTACTAATACGAACGGAATTAATAACGGTTAAAGAACAATATCAAATGGTTAATCGAGAACGGTTCCGATCCCTGGTTCGTACATTAAACGTCAAACTTTCGACGCAGTTTAGTTCCAGCTCACGCCGCATTCGTCGCCGAGCACTAGTGTCGTTTAAAGTACATTAGTAAATACCATTTTTAGGCTCGACGCTGCCGCAGCGCTGACACAGCGCTGACAGCATGCGGTTTCCTTAGTGAATAACACCGCAGGGCGACAATGAATGAATAGTAAGAGACTCACGGCGCGTTTCTTCTGCTCCTGCATGATGAAGTATGGCTTCCCGAGCAGCATCACTGGAACGCACATCAGCGCCACGATTACGAAGAACTGGAACAAACGTCACATTCCATTGGCGGTATCAAGACACACAAGTTTTCCTCATTTTGTTTGAAACCCACTCAAAAAATAAGAGTTTTTAAAATGTGAAAATATTTAGTGCGTCTACACATTTTTCATCAACAGACAGTCTCTAAAAAAATGTCGGATTTTAGAGATTGTCTGTTGATTGAAGTTATTACAACTATACATATAAGGACACTAGGAACTAGAGGTAGACAAAATTATACATCGACATAACTGATGCCGGTCTTAAAGTAATACAAAAAAAAAATGTGTCTGTATGATAAGGTTAATTACTATAATGAAAATCAGATTCAAAACGATATAATTTTTTTTGTATCGTGTTTTAGTACCCATCGAAACAAAAAAGAATTTTTTTTTTAATTTCATAGGGAATAATTAACATGAAAGAAACATAGCCTAGGCAGGTACTGTATTTACTTGATTTTGCAAAGTTTGTCAACTTATGTGAATAGAGTGTCCCTGAATTGTGCTAGAAAAATATGTAGGTATAATTACAACATTACAGGCACAAAATTTCGATTATGCTCTTACGCTATCACCTGTTAATAATGCTGTATATCGGTCTGTCTGTCTGTAGTTACCTTCTGCAGGCCGATCTGTCCGGCGTACATGGTCATGTTCTCGTTACACTCTGGTCGCTGGTTCTCGTCTTGTTTGAACATGTCTGTCTGTAGTTACCTTCTGCAGGCCGATCTGTCCGGCGTACATGGTCATGTTCTCGTTACACTCTCGCTGGTTCTAGTCTTGTTTGAACATGTCTGTCTGTAGTTACCTTCTGCAGGCCGATCTGTCCGGCGTACATGGTCATGTTCTCGTTACACTCTGGTCGCTGGTTCTCGTCTTGTTTGAACATGTCTGTCTGTCTGTAGTTACCTTCTGCAGGCCGATCTGTCCGGCGTACATGGTCATGTTCTCGTTACACTCTGGTCGCTGGTTCTCGTCTTGTTTGAACATGTCTGTCTGTCTGTAGTTACCTTCTGCAGGCCGATCTGTCCGGCGTACATGGTCATGTTCTCGTTACACTCTGGTCGCTGGTTCTCGTCTTGTTTGAACATGTCTGTCTGTAGTTACCTTCTGCAGGCCGATCTGTCCGGCGTACATGGTCATGTTCTCGTTACACTCTGGTCGCTGGTTCTCGTCTTGTTTGAACATGTCTGTCTGTCTGTAGTTACCTTCTGTAGGCCGATCTGTCCGCCGTACATGGTCATGTTCTCGTTACACTCTGTCGCTGGTTCTCGTCTTGTTTGAACATGTCTGTCTGTCTGTAGTTACCTTCTGCAGGCCGATCTGTCCGGCGTACATGGTCATGTTCTCGTTACACTCTGGTCGCTGGTTCTCGTCTTGTTTGAACATGTCTGTCTGTCTGTAGTTACCTTCTGTAGGCCGATCTGTCCGCCGTACATGGTCATGTTCTCGTTACACTCTGTCGCTGGTTCTCGTCTTGTTTGAACATGTCTGTCTGTCTGTAGTTACCTTCTGCAGGCCGATCTGTCCGGCGTACAGTCACCACATGGGAATGTTGAGCCACTTGGCAATGGATGCAATTTGGTCGTGTAATATTATAGGTTCGGTATTTTTCGTTAGTAGGCACGATGGCGACATGACCGATGTTCCCCGATAATATGTCAGTCAAATACGAATCTTTGTTGCGTCAAAATTTCAGTGTGTCAAAACTAGTTGAAATAATAAAAATTTCTTCGTGTACGAGATTCAAGGGTTAGTCATCGGCCATTATTAGACGCTAGATGTCGTTGTTCCTAGAGGAAACTGGATAACGACAGTTCTTCATAGATTTGTCTAAAATCGTTTAGTAATTTATTCGTATTTGCTTCAATTCGGACGCCATGATTTATCTGATATCAATATATACTGACAGATTATATATATAATCTGTCAGTAGCCATTAAAATGTATAATAGAAACTTGATAGTTTCTGACTGAAATTCTAACTTTGAAAAAATACCTGTCAGTGACAGCCGTTAAAAGGAAAGTGAACGAAATTACCATCAGGGCTCTGAAGTTGGATTGACGTCTCCAGGTCTGAAGCGGATGTTATAACGTAACTATAGTAACGCCAGCTTCCGGAAAAATAGCGAACATTTTTGTTATTACGTAACCATGGTAATGTCACCTTCTGAAGAATACGCGAGCGGTCATTGGCTAACCGTAGCAACGCCCGCCCCATTGGTCAGCAGAGTTCGGCCGAAGTCGTGATACCAGCCTCATAAGAGTTCGGAACCCGATTTGTATTATTCGACCAAGTTGCGAACAGTGGCAACTGGCTCAACAATCCCGTGTGGTGACTGTACATGGTCATGTTCTCGTTACACTCTGGTCGCTGGTTCTCGTCTTGTTTGAACATGTCTGTCTGTAGTTACCTTCTGCAGGCCGATCTGTCCGGCGTACATGGTCATGTTCTCGTTACACTCTGGTCGCTGGTTCTCGTCTTGTTTGAACATGTCTGTCTGTCTGTAGTTACCTTCTGCAGGCCGATCTGTCCGGCGTACATGGTCATGTTCTCGTTACACTCTGGTCGCTGGTTCTCGTCTTGTTTGAACATGTCTGTCTGTAGTTACCTTCTGCAGGCCGATCTGTCCGGCGTACATGGTCATGTTCTCGTTACACTCTGGTCGCTGGTTCTCGTCTTGTTTGAACATGTCTGTCTGTAGTTACCTTCTGCAGGCCGATCTGTCCGGCGTACATGGTCATGTTCTCGTTACACTCTGGTCGCTGGTTCTCGTCTTGTTTGAACATGTCTGTCTGTCTGTAGTTACCTTCTGCAGGCCGATCTGTCCGGCGTACATGGTCATGTTCTCGTTACACTCTGTCGCTGGTTCTCGTCTTGTTTGAACATGTCTGTCTGTCTGTAGTTACCTTCTGCAGGCCGATCTGTCCGGCGTACATGGTCATGTTCTCGTTACACTCTGTCGCTGGTTCTCGTCTTGTTTGAACATGTCTGTCTGTCTGTAGTTACCTTCTGCAGGCCGATCTGTCCGGCGTACATGGTCATGTTCTCGTTACACTCTGTCGCTGGTTCTCGTCTTGTTTGAACATGTCTGTCTGTCTGTAGTTACCTTCTGCAGGCCGATCTGTCCGGCGTACATGGTCATGTTCTCGTTACACTCTGGTCGCTGGTTCTCGTCTTGTTTGAACATGTCTGTCTGTCTGTAGTTACCTTCTGCAGGCCGATCTGTCCGGCGTACATGGTCATGTTCTCGTTACACTCTGCCGCTGGTTCTCGTCTTGTTTGAACATGTCTGTCTGTAGTTACCTTCTGCAGGCCGATCTGTCCGGCGTACATGGTCATGTTCTCGTTACACTCTGCCCGCTGGTTCTCGTCTTGTTTGAACATGTCTGTCTGTCTGTAGTTACCTTCTGCAGGCCGATCTGTCCGCCGTACATGGTCATGTTCTCGTTACACTCTGCCCGCTGGTTCTAGTCTTGTTTGAACATGTCTGTCTGTCTGTAGTTACCTTCTGCAGGGCGATCTGTCCGCCGTACATGGTCATGTTCTCGTTACACTCTGTCGCTGGTTCTCGTCTTGTTTGAACATGTCTGTCTGTCTGTAGTTACCTTCTGCAGGCCGATCTGTCCGGCGTACATGGTCATGTTCTCGTTACACTCTGGTCGCTGGTTCTCGTCTTGTTTGAACAGCATCATGTTGATGAATGTGATGAGAATTGAGGGAGCGCAGTATGCACTGGTCTTCACGTAGGCTGTTAACAAAAGAAATACATTACATTTAAATATAACATAATTGGACTAACGGCCTGTTTCACAATCTCCAGTTAAAGCTATCTGTCAGATAAAAAATAACACTATCTCTTTCTTTCACCTGGAAGAATAAAGAGAGCGTGTTATTTTTATCTGACAGATAGCTTTAACTGGAGATTGTGAAACAGGCCTTAACTTAAATACATTTTTTTGATTCAATAATCGATAGTGATAATTTTACTTCTTTGTGATTTTGTATGTTACTTGGAAGCTTAAGCATTTTAATTAGTTTTATTTGAAATTAAGTGTACCGTAAAATAACAGGTAGTACCTTGTGGTTATGATACCTTCCGCTTCAAGGCACACATTTAATTCAATATGAAGGGTCCACGGAAAAAACATGTCCAGTGCTTAATAAAATCATGGCAAATTCACACCTTATTCTGTTAAAAGTAAGGTGGTTTTTCCTTCTGTAATTTGAATTGACTTGGCATGATTAGGTGTAATATTTTAAGTTAACCTGTTTATTTACATTTGTAGTATAATTTGAAATGAAGTATTACAATGATTTTATTTATTTATCGTATAGCATAAGTACATAGTTCTCTAATTACATTTTTAAATTACTTAATTTGAGATAAGCAACAGCATCCGTCGAAAGAGTTTTGAAGTCCGCCGTACTTCCGCTAAATTTGGTGATTGCGCACTCAAATATTATGTGTGTAATGATAATGATGAAGATAGCAATTATAGCAGTGCCGAACTATCGAATACTTAATACTTCATACATGTTAAATATCCCGATTTTAATACTAACAACACACAATCATATATAAAAGGGGGACCTGGACAGACCTGGGTCCCCAAAGTGGGGGGGAGTGGACCCGTAGCTGGTCCATTTGATGAACATGAGGAGAACCATGTAGAAGAACAGCAGGACCAGGAACGCGATCTGAGGGATGAATTCCACGTAGATGCTGATGCGTCGCTTGAAGTAACTGTAAAGATACAGAACGTATTGTGAAAACACAAATCAAATTATTTATCCTCCGGTCAGCCTCCGTAGCCTAGTTGGTAGTGACCCTGCCTACGAAGCTGGAGGTTCCGGGTTCGAATCCCGGAGAGGGCATTCTTTGTGTATTTATTTATCACAAATGTTTGTTCCTTGGTCATGGCTGTGTATGTATCTAAGTATCTATACGTATCTATTATATATAACGTCGCCTGGTACCCACAACACAAGCCTTAATTGAGCTTACCGTGGGACTAGGTTGATTTGTGTAAGATGTCCCAAGATATTTATTTTATTTTATTTATTAACTAAATATTTTGATTTGTGCGTATTTTATTTTTTCCCCAGTAGTCACACTACTTAATACTATATAAATTATAAATATTGGATGTCATATACCAAAGAAAAATAGACCAAGATAACCAACGTCCGAGGTGGGAATCGAACCCACGTACTCAGTAGGGCTTGCAATATCGGACCATTTTCAGTTCCGGAACTGATTTCCGATATTATACTTCAATTCCGGAATTCCGGAAGTAGCTCCGGAGTTAACGAATTTTTTTGTAAAACTAGGTATTATTTAAATAAAACGAAAAATTGCAATATGATTTGAATACAAGGTGCCCATAAGGAACGAGAAAATGTTTAACAGCATATTCCTAAGGCTAACAGAAGCAAGAAATGTTATATGAGTTTTGGGAAACCTGCAAAAAACAATTTTTTTTTGTATTTCTTGGATTTCGAATGCTGCACTACGTAAAAAAGTATTCTATAAATTAAACTAAGGGCAAGCAATACATTGCATGCACTTTCTATCCGAATACCTTTCGGTTTTCTGGTATTGGGCAGAGAAGACGGTAAGGTACTCACAGATGGTTCCATAGTGACATGCAGACTCCGAACAGCATGTGGAAAACGCCGATAATGATGGAGATCTTCATCTTGTACGCGTTCATGAAGATGATCTTGTTGGCTTCAGCAAGCTGTACAAAGATATCATTGTTATTTATGGCATATTTAGGACGTATATGAGTAGACAGATCGCCTGATGATAAGTTGCGAACAACAACAATTACAAACAAAATTAAATTACCTGTAATTGTGACACTACGAACACTATGTAACTTCAAGTCCGAAATAAATACTTCATTCATTCATTCAATGTCATGGCCATAAGTAGAAATTATCACATCATCATTCTTAATTTCTCTTTATTCTGACAACGAGAGGCCTTTATTATCAAACCGCGATTACAAAGGGAATGGAAAGTACTGTTGACACGACAGTGTATAAGTCAATCTAGGATATATTCATAGTTAAATCAATATAGTTGTAGTTTAAGTTCAGAGACCTACAGACAATAGATTAATTAATCACTCGCGACATCTATAAACAACTCTTTTCTTGATAAATATCGTGTCAATTGTTGTGTCAATAGTACTTTCGAATCCCTTTCTGATTCCGGTTTGATAATACATCTCTAGTAGTATAGATATAGATGCATAATAATATTGTGAACTTGTACAATAAGAATTATTTTTGTTTATTATTCTTTAATTAAGTTATTGCGTATATTACAGCATGCTCTTTTTTTTCAAGGTCTCTCGATAGGGGTCGATCCAGTAGTTACAGAATCAGCACAAAATTCCACGGTCCTGAAGTACGCTCTTATAGGTCTGTAAAGGCACTACTGACCTGCCACACGGGGTCGATCCCGAACGGGTAAGGGGTCTGCGTGTAGTCCCACGAGTCGGGGTTCAGCTGAAGCATGCCGTTGTCGCGCAGAGTCGTCCTGTCGTAGGCTTCCACAACTTAGAGACCGGTGTATATTGCCACCATATTGCGGTAAATTGACTTGAATGTGACGTAAATACTTCAGAACCAGCTCATACTATTGTTTAGTTGATCTAATTTAGGTGCTTCTATGGAAAGGCACAGTTGATTGTCAACTATTTAAGTTACCTATACTATAATTAGGGACCTGATTTTTACTGACGTATCTCAACGGTACATGTGTAATTTCAGGACCTTGCAGAACACTTTTTAAGTAGTATAGATCGGAGCATTCCATAATTGAGTTATAAAAGTTTTGTCAAGCTATGTCACCTCAAAAAGTCACTAAAATGTCAGAAAATTGGGGTCGTTCCAGTATAGTTATGTATATTAAAGCACGCTCTTTTTTTGAAGGTCTTTTTTTAGGTCAATGCAGTATTGTTACAGAATCTGCATAAAATCCCAGGGTCCTAAAGTAGTTAGACTAGTACCTAGACTTTTGTAGGTCTCTCACTATAAAGGCACCTGCCACACAGGGTCGATCCACGATTGTTACGGAATTAGCATAAAATCCCAGGGTCCATTGAAGTTCGCTCTTTTCCGGTTCATCCAGGTCCATTGAAGTTCCTCATGTCCAGGCACGACCCAGACATGAGACTTGGTAGGTCTCGCTGTTTTTTTTTTCTGTAAAGGCCCTGACCTGCCACACGGGGTCGATCCCGAACGGGTACGGGGTCTGCGTGTAGTCCCACGAGTCGGGGTTCAGCTGAAGCATGCCGTTGTCGCGCAGTCGTCCTGTCGTAGGCTTCCACAACTTAGAGACCGGTGTATATTGCCACCATATTGCGGTAAATTGACTTGAAGGTGACGTAAATACTTCAGAACCAGCTCATACTATAGTTTAGTTGATCTAATTTAGGTGCTTCTATAGAAAAGCACAGTTGATTGTCAACTGTCTAAGTTACCTATATTATAATTAGTGACCTGAATAATACTGACGTATCTCATTAGATATGTCAGTATTATTCAGGTCACTAAAATCCTGATCACCTGATGAATCCTGGTCACTGCAAGATCCTGAAATTACACATGTACCATTGTATATGTGTAATTTCAGGATCTTGCAGTACATTTTTTAAATAGTATAGATCGGAGGATTCCGTAATTGAGTTGTAAAAGTTATTCCATTTTCATAGTTTTATTTCAAGTGTAATCCTCGCGATAATCGAAAACAAAAAATTATGTAAAAGTTTTGTCAAGCTATGTCACCTCAAAAAGTCACTAAAATGTCATAAAATTGGGGAACTTCCAGTATAGTTATGGTGTATATTAAAGCACGCTCTTTTTTAGAAGGTCTCTCGATAGGTCGATCCAGTATTGTTACAGAATCTGCATAAAATCCCAGGGTCCTAAAGTACGCTTTTGTAGGTCTCTCACGGGGTCGATCCACAATTGTTACGGAATCAGCATAAAATCCCAGGGTCCATCGAAGTTCGCTCTTTTCTTGGGACTTGTCGTAATTGACAACGTTTAAAAATTTTCAATGTCCCTAAATCAAAAACCATTTCGAGATATACGCATGTAGATCACACAACACTTATGACGTCATTTAGCAGATTCTTGACGTTTGTAACTTACGCTCTTTCTGTTCGAAGTAGTAATAAAAGAAGATTTTCTCACTAAATTTGCAATTTAATTGAAAAATAAAAAAATACGTGTATCTTTTAATATTGAGTTCTTTCAAAACAGACAATTAAAACTAGCACTAAAAAATATGAAATGTTGTCAATTGTGGCGTCACGACCCGGACATTAGGCTTGGTAGGTCTCGCTGTTTTTTTTTTCTGTAAAGGCCCTGACCTGCCACACGGGGTCGATCCCGAACGGGTAAGGGGTCTGCGTGTAGTCCCACGAGTCGGGGTTCAGCTGAAGCATGCCGTTGTCGCGCGGAGTCGTCCTGTCGTAGGCTTCCACAACTTAGAGACCGGTGTATATTGCCACCATATTGCGGTAAATTGACTTGAAGGTGACGTAAATACTTCGGAAGCAGGTCATACTATAGTTTAGTTGATCTAATTTAGGTGCTTCTATAGAAAAGCACAGTTGATTGTCAACTGTCTAAGTTACCTATACTATAATTAGTGACCTGAATAATACTGACGTATCTAACGGTACATGTGTAATTTCAGGATCTTGCAGAACATTTTTTAAATATAATTGAGTTGTAAAAGTTTTTCCGTTTTCATAGTTTTATTTCATGTGTAATCCTCGCGGTAACCGAAAAAAAAATATTATGTAAATTTTTGTCAAGCTATGCCACCTCAAAAAGTCACTAAATGTCATAAAATTGGGGAACTTCCAGTATAGTTATGGTGTATATTAAAGCACGCTCTTTTTTAGAAGGTCTCTCGATAGGTCCATCCAGTATTGTCACAGAATCTGCATAAAATCCCAGGGTCCATTGAATTTCGCTCTTTTCTTGGGACTTGTGGACATGAGGCTTGGTAGGTCTCGCTGTTTTTTTGTTTCTGTAAAGGCACTGACCTGCCATACGGGGTCGATCCCGAACGGGTACGGGGTCTGCGTATAGTCCCACGAGTCGGGGTTCAGCTGAAGCATCCCGTTGTCGCGCAGAGTCGTCCTGTCGTAGTTGTTGAGCCACGACGACCCGAAGATGTTCAGGCTCTTCGAGAAGATGTCGTTGTATATGAGACCGGTGTACATGGAGAAGAGACCCATTAGGAGGATGATGTAGCGGCCGCCGAAAAATATCGTCCAGATCTGAGGAGAAATTGGGAGGTTAGGATTTGTATCGATAATTGCAACACGACTGTCGAATCGGAGATGCAAATCACAATTTCCTTTTTTTCAGTCGGGTGTAAAAAATAAATTAAAGCTAATTATAAAAAATATTATTTAGTAAACATTTCTGTAAGAATCGGAATGATAATTGTTCAATATTTTTGCGAACTAGGCTAAAATAAATAGAAATAAATCGAATCACAAAAATGAGACTAGAATATTTGTTAAGCAATTGTGTCAGTGCAAACAGAAAGGTCCCTTGTCACGGTGTTTAAAATGGACTTTATCAAAAAACACATAATATTGTTATTACACTACGACAGTACATTACGACACAAGTGCGAAAAACATGAAATTTGAAACGAGTGGCGATGTTTTAAAACACGGCCGATAGTTTTAAAACGACACGAGTTACGAATTCCGTTTTCGCACGTGTCTCGTACGACGTTTTTTACTATAGATGGCCCTCCGAAGATTTGGACCTGACGTAAAATGACCCACTTCTCGCACTAGAGCCTAAAAAAGGCACCGTCTGTACTATTTTAGGAGTCGTGACCAGGTACCTTCCCGTTTGTACTGACACAATTGATTAGTTTAGATACAACGATTTTAATAAAATAAATATTACAAAAAATATGTAAATCCTTTTTACTTTAAATATTTGGATGTCGGTTAAACCATTTAAAATAGTACTTAGAATTATTTATTAATGAAATAAGCAATTCTTGATGTGTTACGCAAATCGCATTTCAAAATAAACTTGTATTTTTTATATTTCCAATACCAATAAATCGAATTTTAAAATAATAAAAATACAAATGCTACTTGTCGTTTGTTACAAAATGTCTTATTCTATAAATAACCGAATTAAAACTATAACAATTATAAAACGAGTTGATTGCATCTTAAAGAATCGTTGCTATACCTACTCGAATACCTATTGACCCACATTCAGCTATCAGGCGCGGTACGTGCCGTCCAGGCATTTCCGACCGCCTAGACAGACAAGCGAATATCAATTAAAAGTGCGTAAGTTGTGCGTTTATGAAATTCACACCGTTTTTTATCGCTAAATGTGTACAATTTTAACCTTTATGCTTTAGAAATAAAGTTTTAATTTGTGTATATATTCATTGTTGTCGACTAAACCATAGAACACTTGTATAATGAAGCAATGCTTGTAAAGTTTGTATATAAACAATGAATTAGACGCATAGCATAGTTTCAAACTATGGCCTATGTTAGACTTTTTTTCTTGGCTTCAATAGCGGCAGTCTGTGCGGTAAGTGTACAGTTTCCAGATCTTTTTTAAATTTATAATTTTTTGTTATTTGTTCGATTTGTAGAGAACTGTTTTTGAAAAAAAAATGGACCTACTGTGAGCTCGGAAATCAATATCAACATTCAATATTTAATGCTCGCAGTACGCCCTCTGTTTGGGTACTTATAAATCGGTATTAATAATATTCGGTAATTGGGTGAAAATTCTTTTCGTTGTCTTGTTTCATCCCACTCTGTCACGCTGTTAGTTGCTGTCGCGAGTATACACGATACAGTGTGTGTCTACGATACTGGCTTTTATCGAAACCGAGGAATGCGATGCAGATTTCTAGCCAAACCGTGAACATTATTCGATTCAAAATGCTAATTTCAAAAGTAATTATGTTTCTAAGAAAAGTTAATTGAGAAGCAATGTACTTCAAAATGGATCGTTAATTTGCACTTCACAATGAGAGCAGCCACTCACAACGTTTGACAACTAAGCAGTACACGCGTTACATTGGTCGTTCGGAGGAAATAAAATTTATTGTACGATCAATTCAATTATTTGTCAAATGTTAACACTTGAAAACGATTGCTAGTAATGCGTATTATTACCCATTTTCGTAAAAGCCCGGGTCATTGACAACACTGTATAAAAAAAAATCGGTGCACTTGTATTTATTTTTCAGTCTAGATTTTAATCCATACATCAGAAATTGAAAACAAAACATCATCTCATTCAAAAATCACCACTGCGTTACGTTTTTTAGGGACAAAAAATAAGACAACGAAAAGAATGTTGACCCAATTATCGAAATTTTTGGGGTTACGTATTAGTGCACAACTATTTACTTCAGTTGGCATTTTTTTTATATACTGAATGTAAAATATGGATAAATGTATTTTTTTTTTTCATTATTTATTCAATGTTTTATTCTACATCGGAAATAGACTTGCGTTCATCAGACATCGTATATTTTAGAGCATTATTTAAATAGATCATAATTATAATGTGTCAATCTTATACAAATCGACCTAGTCCCACACTAAACTCAAATAAGGTTTGTGCTGTGTGTACTAAGCGACGATAAATAAGCAGATTAAGTCTGAAAAACCTTTACTTTTGCAGGTGGCATGGGGTGGATACATACCCCGTAGAACATGCGAGCCACCCCCGTCCTACTTCGCCCCACCTTACCATACCGCGTGCATGGCACCTTGCCCGAACCCACCCTCAAAACCGGAGAAAAGTCCAGAATGTACTCTGAGCGAGGTCGTTAACAAACTGACTAATGCTTTGATTTATACGACTATACATAATTGTGGGAGAGGTGGTACCGGTGGTACCGGTGGTACCGGTGGTGGTACTGGTGGTACCGGTGGCGGTACTGGAGGTGGTACCGGTGGCGGTACTGGTGGTACCGGTGGTACAGGAGGTGGTACTGGTGGCGGTACCGGTGGTACCGGTGGTACAGGGGGCGGTACTGGAGGTACCGGTGGCGGTACCGGTGGTACCGGTAGTGGTACAAGCGGTAACACTTTAGCAGCCCTATTAGGCATAAACCTATCATTGCTAGGACAGGACATATTGAATGTAGACGTATTACCGCTGCTTACCGGAGGAAACAGTACCGGATTAACGTTAGGATCACTATTAGGTTTAGATTTGAGTTTGCTCGGGCGGCCTTTAGTGACTGCCGATGTGTTGCCTGGGCTACTTGGTACCGGTACCGGCAGTACCGGTTCCAGTACCGGTACCGGAGTGTTACCAGGCGTACTGGGCGGTGTTACTAGCGGTGTTACCGGCAGTGGTTCCGGATCGAGTGCTTTGGCGTCTCTGTTAAGTGCGACGGTCAGTTTGGCTGGTAGAGATGCGGTAGTTGCCGATGTGTTACCTAATAGCGTTGCCGGTGGCGGATTATTAGGATTATAGACGAATTTATTTTGAATGTTCAAACACGTAACTACCATTTACAGTATATCAGGACATTCGAAAGATGATTTTGAGTTTGTTTTTGTACAGTCACCGGCAATAGTATCTATATGTGACAGGCTCTTATGTCAGTAAAAATAAGAATGCACCAGATATTTTTGCGGCCTTCAAAGTATTGTCGGTGACTGTACTCAGAAACTGTATATGTGGCTTAGTAAATATTTTATTAGACGGCTGTTACCGTAATATAATCAATAAATAAAATAATTAGTGTCTTAATTTAGTTGTTTCATTTTCACATGATTTCTTATTAATGCTAGTTGGAAGATGGGTCGAGATCTAGAATCCTGTATCGACCTGTTTAGGCGATCCGCGGCTTACCCCCTTATTCATAAACGTTTGTTAACTTAACAAGCCGCTAATAATTGTTTGTCCCTTTCGGACTTAACAATGTGTCTATAAGAGCAAAAGAGACAAACAATTATTAGCGGCTTGTTAAGTTAGCAGACGTTTATGAATAAGGGGGTTAAAGCGGACAATTCCAAGTTACGCGAGTTAGCCCGACTCGCACAATTTCGAGTTATGCTGACACGACATTAAACGAATAATGGTCAAAATTGTGATTCCGGTTCGCAATATCCAAATTACATAACACCGTGTTCTTAGAATGTCGCAATGTTAAAACAGATTAGTAGTAAAATGTCTAAAGGTACAAAAACACAAATTTTCAGTACCTACATCAAAATGCCAAAATGACATTGGCATATCCATAAAGTTAGAATCCCCGCTAGCGCTTAATAGAGAAAGGAAGCGTGTGAAAGGGAAGCCACCAGTCATATGACTATTACACTAGTGCAAAAGAGATAGAAAACAATCCCAAAAGCGTACCCACTTTCGAAGTGACATATCAGCCGTATCAGCCTTCTTGGCGGAGACTGTTATTTAAAAGTGATTTTATATTTAATTCTAGTAAGAAGTAAATTTACACAAATAATTAAAGCGATATGGTATCGTGTAGTGTAAAGGATTGCCCTGTTATCCACCGAAGAAATGACGGCAAACACTCGTTTCACAGGTAAATATGATTTGCCGGTTGATTGTTTTCAAGTGATATTTTGTCGATTTAGTAGCATAAATTGTGTAACTTATCACTTTCTAGCATTAATTGTTAGTTATCCTATCACTGTGCGCTAATAATTTATCACAATAATTAATATTAAAGGATATTTTGTGTAAAAATATAAATCGTCACTCTACGCTAGAGCTTGACTAAATGTTGAACTACCAATATCGATATTCGTTCGATAAACATACCTAATCAGTCTATTACATTACGATGCCGTCATAGTCCCAGATTTTAAATACGAATGTGTATTTAACAAACTTGAAGAACCTTACTATGTTTTGTGGGATTTTTTCGATAATATGCGATTTTTATTATTTCTGTTAAATTTAAGGGATACGCCAGATATAATATAAGTTCACAGACATTTGCAATTTGTAATTTGACACCCTCAATTCACATTGTACTATAAAACTTATAGCAAAAATATGAAGAATAAAACTACCATGTTGTCGATAAAACAGTCAAACATCGATAGATAATTGCTCTGTTGTAATAGGCAACCCTATTCCTGACCACACATAGACAAATTTACGCACACATTTGCGTTTCATTTTTGGTTACGCTTTTAATCGTTGTCAATCATTCTTTGTCATCTTAGTTCTGTGGGCATATCACATCCAATATCCGAAATTATTCAAATTCAAAATGACAGTTTCTCAGAATACAATCGACAACACAGCTGTGGATACAGACAAAATGCCAGAAATATGTATGCAAACCTTTATGTCCAGGCAATAAAGTTCTGTTTACATATTTTTGGCACTTTGCCTGTGTTCACAGGTGTGTTGTTGATTGTACCTAAATTTATTACAATGCGTATATTCCTTGCAATGAGTTTTAATATCAACTTTAGTATTCTGTTAGTTAATGAATGCTAACTATCTATGAAAAACTAAATTTAATATAGTTTTCATGGATACTGAATTTTAGGCATTTAGAGAAAGCGAAGTTATGGTTTTAAGTTAGTTATACCTTTGTGCAAATGAAGGATAAAAAATAGTCCAAAACTTTTTGATTTTAAATAGTGTATGTATATCATATTCTATGCCAAACACAGGCAATCACTTACATGCGTTAAGTAATTTACATGAAAATAGAGTATATCGCAGAAATCAAAGCATGCTAGTGGTTATTAGATTCGCCCGTATTGCAATAATGCTCTGTATTCTATTTTTCACCACTCTTGCTATCTAAGCGCGTCTGCTTGCAAGCATCGCGGGAGTTATAAGTGAAATTCCCAAGGGAGTTATCGGAAAGTTAGCATGTCATGTATTTTGCCTATATGTTTGTGTTCGTCCGCAAGTGTGATGAAAAACATTGTATGCATCACGGTGGGTAAGCGGAATACAAGCTCGAGTCATTAAAAGCCCTCCGCCTATGACGTTTCACTTTCACTCTCGTTAGTAACACCGTACTTACGTCCCTAGATGCACAATGTACTATTTCATCACACTTGCTGTCTAAGCGCGCCATTGCTTGCGTGCGTAGCGGGAGTAATAGAAAAGTGAAATTCCCTAGGGAGTAATAGAAATGTCAGTATGTAATTTAATAATATTTTGTCGTAAAAACTTATTTTTTGTGGGCAAGTGTGATGAAAAACATTGTATGCATCACGGTCGGTAAGCGGAATACAAGCTCGAGTCATTAAAAGCCCTCCGCCTATGACGTCGGGCTTCACTCCTGTTAGTAACACCGTACTTACATCCAAAGATGCACAATGTACTATTTCATCACACTTGGTGTCTAAGCGCGCCATTGCTTGCGTGCGTAGCGGGAGTAATAGAAAAGTGAAATTCCCTAGGGAGTAATAGAAATGTCAGTATGTTATTTAATAATATTTTGTCGTAAAAACTTATTTTTTGTGGGCAAGTGTGATGAAAAACATTGTATGCATCACGGTTGGTAAGCGGAATAGTATTCCGCTTACCAAGCTCGAGTCATAAAAGCTTCTAAGACTCTCGTTTGTAATTCCGTACTTACGTCCCTAGACGCACAATGTACTATTGATGGTTACCTCGCTGTCAATCTTCTTGGCTTGCAGCGGTTTCTCCTTGTAGCACATCCAGAAGCCGAAGGCGGCCATGAGCGCTCCGTGGCCGAGGTCGCCGAACATCACCGCGAATAGGAACGGGAACGTTATTATCGTGTATGGAGCTGCAACAAATTACTTTATTAAAGCTTGTTCACGAAATAAAGTAGCCATTGCTGTATAATTCTTTTTTTTGTATGAGACCATACCTCTGTATAGGTGTTATTACAAAGAAGGGCTCTTTGCCTATCTTCTCGGACGCTGTGGTTGATATTTATATCAATTTCTCCATAATTATGGACTTTTACTGAAACTTCTGGATATAAGTAGTGTCTTTTCTTATTTTACCATTTTGGGTCATTTAGTTGGGTCTTAACTAAATTACAATAGCGATACTATAATAAACTGTGAATCTCGTGTCTACAATTTTTATTAATTATTTCAAGACTAACATTGTTGAAATCGTCTCGGAAGTTCGCACTTTTTTGGGCATGAACTTTTGCATTAAGCATTATCTGAAGTTATTTTGATTTTGACGACTCTTCAGCGAATGCTTTTGGATATTGGATAGTTAAACATAAAACAGAAGAATCAATTTACAGTCCCATGGCTGTTAGAACTACATGGGACTGTTGTGTAACAGTAGAGACTGATTTTACGATGGCTACTTTATATCGTGAACAAGCTTTAGCAGTGACGGATTAACCTTTTTTTTATACCACGTCGGTGACAAACGAGCAAAAACTTCGAGTAAAAAAAATTGGTCTAATATCTGCCAAACAAATGAACGAATACACCTATTTGCAAAAAAAAAAACAAATATCTGCCAAAATAGAACAGAACTACATTCAACATCCGCAAGGACGGCTAAACATGTCACTAGAAAAGAGCTGTTTTTTTTTTCAAACGTTATTTTTTAGTACAGATGGTGTCTGTTTTAGGCTCTAGTGCGAGAAGTGTGTCATTTTACGTCAGGTCCAAAACTTCGGAGGGCCATCTGTACTAAAAAACGTCGTACGAGACACGTGCAAAAACGAAATTCGTAACTTGTGTCGATTTAAAACACATATCGGTCGTGTTTTAAAACATCGCCACTCGTTTCGAATTTCATGTTTTTCGCACTTGTGTCGTAATGTACTATTTTAACATACCTAATTAAAAGAATATAAGAACCAGGGGCCCCGCTATAAATGACAGTAAGGCTTTGGCAGAACAAATCGTATAAACAAGTCAAAAGCAATCCAAATTAACCAATTAGAAGTCTTAGAATTTTAACTAACGTGAGACAAAAACATATTAAAATATTATCGAACCGGGTTACTCACGTATTTAAGTTCTTCGGCTTCGGCTTTCCTTTCACACTCGTTCACAACGCGTCGAGCTTTGGCCGAGGGTGCTCCAGGCGAGGGCCCTCTTAATGGGTCGAAAAATGTCGAGCAATCGACTTAAATACGTGAGTATCCCGGTTCGATAACATTTTAATACAATTATATGTCCTTTGATAATCGTGATTTTCTTTAGCATATCTCGACTTACACTCGCGGTCAATGAAAACGGGTCAGGTGGATTTTTTCATAGAAAACACGGGAAACATGCTGATTACAAATATTTAAAATAAATATTTATAATACAAGTGGAACCGTTTTTATGATCAGATTGTATTGGAATTACCCTGAAGTTTTCACCCAATCCGAAAAACACGGAACTTTATCGTCAGATGACTCCGTAGATATAAAAATAGCAATTAACTCATGATTAAAAACCTCGATTTACCATAGATTTTAGGTGGTTTTTTAAACAGTTTACATTTTTGTCTATACAAACCGACCTAAGGACAATATTAAAGTTTTTTTGGGTTTATTTATAAATTTAGGGAAATTCCAATACAATCTGATTTAAAAATAAATTTTACTTACACTATAAATATTTTTAAAAATTTTTTGAAATCTCCATGTTTGCATTATTTTCTATGAAAAAAACCACCTGACCCGTTTTCATTGCCGGAGAGTGTATAAGCCAGTTAGGTAAAGTGGGTCTCACCAGGGTTGACCTCCCGGTAGATGGCGACACCGTACGCGTAGATGAGGTTTCCTTAGTGAATAACACTGCAGTTAGGTAAAGTCTCACCAGGGTTGACCTCCCGGTAGATGGCGACACCGTACGCGTAGATGAGGTTTCCTTAGTGAATAACACTGCAGTTAGGTAAAGTCTCACCAGGGTTGACCTCCCGGTAGATGGCGACACCGTACGCGTAGATGAGGTTTCCTTAGTGAATAACACTGCAGTTAGGTAAAGTCTCACCAGGGTTGACCTCCCGGTAGGTGGCGACACCGTACGCGTAGATGAGGTTTCCTTAGTGAATAACACTGCAGTTAGGTAAAGTCTCACCAGGGTTGACCTCCCGGTAGATGGCGACACCGTACGCGTAGATGAGGTTTCCTTAGTGAATAACACTGCAGTTAGGTAAAGTCTCACCAGGGTTGACCTCCCGGTAGATGGCGACACCGTACGCGTAGATGAGGTTTCCTTAGTGAATAACACTGCAGTTAGGTAAAGTCTCACCAGGGTTGACCTCCCGGTAGATGGCGACACCGTACGCGTAGATGAGGTTTCCTTAGTGAATAACACTGCAGTTAGGTAAAGTCTCACCAGGGTTGACCTCCCGGTAGATGGCGACACCGTACGCGTAGATGAGGTTTCCTTAGTGAATAACACTGCAGTTAGGTAAAGTGGGTCTCACCAGGGTTGACCTCGCGGTAGATGGCGACACCGTACGCGTAGATGAGGTTTCCTTAGTGAATAACACTGCAGTTAGGTAAAGTCTCACCAGGGTTGACCTCCCGGTAGATGGCGACACCGTACGCGTAGATGCGGTTTCCTTAGTGAATAACACTGCAGTTAGGTAAAGTCTCACCAGGGTTGACCTCCCGGTAGATGGCGACACCGTACGCGTAGATGAGGTTTCCTTAGTGAATAACACTGCAGTTAGGTAAAGTCTCACCAGGGTTGACCTCCCGGTAGATGGCGACACCGTACGCGTAGATGCGGTTTCCTTAGTGAATAACACTGCAGTTAGGTAAAGTCTCACCAGGGTTGACCTCTCGGTAGGTGGCGACACCGTACGCGTAGATGAGGTTTCCTTAGTGAATAACACTGCCAGTTAGGTAAAGTCTCACCAGGGTTGACCTCTCGGTAGGTGGCGACACCGTACGCGTAGATGCGGTTTCCTTAGTGAATAACACTGCAGTTAGGTAAAGTCTCACCAGGGTTGACCTCCCGGTAGATGGCGACACCGTACGCGTAGATGAGGTTTCCTTAGTGAATAACACTGTGAGTTAGGTAAAGTGTCTCACCAGGGTTGACCTCTCGATAGATGGCGACACCGTACGCGTAGATGAGGTTTCCTTAGTGAATAACACTGCAGTTAGGTAAAGTGGGTCTCACCAGGGTTGACCTCTCGGTAGATGGCGACACCGTACGCGTAGATGAGGTTTCCTTAGTGAATAACACTGCAGTTAGGTAAGGTCTCACCAGGGTTGACCTCTCGGTAGATGGCGACACCGTACGCGTAGATGAGGTTTCCTTAGTGAATAACACTGCAGTTAGGTAAGGTCTCACCAGGGTTGACCTCTCGGTAGATGGCGACACCGTACGCGTAGATGAGGTTTCCTTAGTGAATAATACTGCCAGTTAGGTAAAGTCTCACCAGGGTTAACCTCTCGGTAGATGGCGACACCGTACGCGTAGATGAGGTTTCCTTAGTGAATAACACTGCAGTTAGGTAAAGTGGGTATCACCAGGGTTGACCTCGCGGTAGATGGCGACACCGTACGCGTAGATGAGGTTTCCTTAGTGAATAACACTGCAGTTAGGTAAAGTCTCACCAGGGTTGACCTCTCGGTAGATGGCGACACCGTACGCGTAGATGAGGTTTCCTTAGTGAATAACACTGCAGTTAGGTAAAGTCTCACCAGGGTTGACCTCTCGGTAGATGGCGACACCGTACGCGTAGATGAGGTTTCCTTAGTGAATAACACTGCAGTTAGGTAAAGTGGGTCTCACCAGGGTTGACCTCCCGGTAGATGGCGACACCGTACGCGTAGATGAGGTTTCCTTAGTGAATAACACTGTCAGTTAGGTAAAGTCTCACCAGGGTTGACCTCTCGGTAGGTGGCGACACCGTACGCGTAGATGAGGTTTCCTTAGTGAATAACACTGTCAGTTAGGTAAAGTGGGTCTCACCAGGGTTGACCTCTCGGTAGATGGCGACACCGTACGCGTAGATGAGGTTTCCTTAGTGAATAACACTGCAGTTAGGTAAAGTGGGTCTCACCAGGGTTGACCTCTCGGTAGATGGCGACACCGTACGCGTAGATGAGGTTTCCTTAGTGAATAACACTGCAGTTAGGTAAAGTCTCACCTGGGTTGACCTCCCGGTAGGTGGCGACACCGTACGCGTAGATGAGGTTTTGGAAGGCGAACGTGAACTTGTTGGTTCGGTTATACGTCGGGGGGTCTTCCAGTGTCTCCATGCGGTTTAGGATCGGCGGCACTGAACTGCCGGAACGCTCCTGTAAACAAAAATTAAGCTTTATTGCACAAAAGTAAAACTTAACGTACAAAAGGCGAACTTAATGCCATGAGGCATTCTCTACCAGTCAACCTTAAGGCAAAGCAGATAGATTGTGGGCGGTGCTACATCTATCTAGTTAAATAATATGAATAAAAAAAAATTAAGTATCATAATTATGCATAGAACCAGCGTGACTCAGGCGACCGTAACCATGGAAATAACAGACAGAAATAAGTTGATTCACCCATATAGCAAAGCTGTATAGTTTCAAGGTCCAACGCCGGTAGGGGAGACCGGGGCAAAACGAAGCTCGGGGCAGAACGGGAAATGTACTCGTGTGCGTAACTGGTGCGCGCAATAGAGCGCGACACAGCGGCATTTGCGCCAACTTCAGTCACCTCACACGAGTCAAAGCGACGGGTGCGTGTCACTACCGGTTTTGGTCGCCCAGCCAGAAAAAACTTATTTTTGGTGATTTGTTAAGAAGTTCTTTGGTTTTGATCGATGGGCATAAAGGTAGATATCAGTGCTATTGTTGTTACTTACTATATACATGTTGCACCAGTGTAAAACTAACGAATTTAGGTTGCTTTTACGAACAATTATTTTGTAGATTAGAACTGTTGATATTTTTGTAAAATATGTCCGATGGGGCAAAATGGTCGGGGTAAAATGGGATACTATCCCGTTTTGCCCCAAATTTGGTTATAAAACTGTTTTATATTTGTTTGCAGTCAAAATGGTACGAAATTATAAGCCTTAGACAGAACAACAAACAAAAAACGCACAAAAAAAGTGACAGGGATGTAAGTTCATCTGAAGACGATGATGATTGTCCTTGCATATATTGTGGGTACTTATATTCACAGTCCACTGACGGATGGGTTATTTGTAGTGTGTCATGGCTGGGCCCATAACTCGTGCGCGGGTGTAGACGATGATGATGAAGAGGCACATATTTGTGAAGGTTGCCAACCCCATTAAAGGTGTGCTCGTTTTGCCCCATAGCGTTTCCCATTTTGCCCCAACGATGGGGCAAAACGGGATTTTTGCCGTGTAACAACCAGTTCCTAATTGCAAAAAAAAATAAGTGATGTAGTGCCATAAAAGAGAAAACATATGTTTGTTAAAACTAAGTGTTGCATTTGTGGTAAGAGATTTTTAATAAACATTATAATTTCCATAATCAGTCGATTTTTTTCTTAACTATCCCGTCTTGCCCCGGTCTCCCCTACTCAGCACTCAGCAATGAGGCATCTTTGAAAGGTGTAGTCTTTAAATCACAGTCACAGTACCTACGCAAAATGTTACACGCTTGATTCTCATATAAATCGACGAACTTTTTCCTTATACGTGATATAGTTCTGTGATGATTTCGCAATATAAAATAACAAACTTCTGTTTTAATGTAGGAAAACATTGTGTACGCGAGTCTTAATATATTTGCTGTCTGTGAATATTAATTTACCATCGTGTAAAGTAGTCATTATAATTTAAAAAATAGGAACATAGCGATTGGATGACGTAATGGTTGAAACAAAAGAAGAAAAATGGCAGATAAAGAATTGGAAAGGAAGGAGACGGATCGCTGAAGATTATATCTGTATTAATTTAACAAGGATATTAAATAAACATGTAAAATACTGTATAACTGGATTTGAATGTATCAAAGTTCTGTGTTTAATAGTTTTTTATGTGGCTAGCGAATAATAAGAGGCATTAAACATGAGTGTGGTTTTATGAAACGAGCCGTAGGTGAGTTTCATAATAAGATCACACAAGTGTTTAATGCCTAATTATGTACAGTGACAATAGTGACATACATAACTTCATCTACATCCTTATTATAAGTCTAGAAAGATAATTTACCTTTATTTACATGGATATCCACTAAGTAAAATACCTCTAAATATAACAATTCAAATCAGTTGAAATTACTCCATTTGTGTAAGAATATCCTACAATAAATATGTATTAAAAAAAAAAAAAAACAAAAAGAAGTTGACTTTATAATGTTAACATTAATGTACTGACACCGTTACTTTAATGTTAATATTATGATGCACTGTACTTTAATGTTAACATTATGATACAGCCACAGACAGGTAATATAGGTCATTAGGTCATTACATTACCGCTTCTGAATATGTAATAAGATAATTATGATATGGAAGTAGATAAAAGGACTTACCGTTCCCCTCCTCAAAGCCAGCTGTATAGTCTCCAAGTCCAAAGCCGGCACCCAGCACTCAGCGATGAGACACTTCTGGGTCACATCCAGATTGAACAAGTTGAGGGTGTGGTAGATGGCCTTGATTTTCCGGACCTTCACGAACCAGTTCTTGATGTTCTTTGCAGCCGCTACGAGGACCCGGTGGCGATGGTCCTGGGTTTGGCCTAAGACCTGGAAGAGTATGTGGTTTAGTTGTGCTGTTTAAGTGAATTCGAAATTTGAATTGAAAGTCATGAAAATGAATTTCATGGTTAATTTGGTTCTTATAAATTATAAATATTAGATGTCATATACCAAAGAAAAACGACCAAGATCACCTAATGTCCGAGGTGGGGATCGAACCCACGTACTCAGCTTTCGCGGCTGATGCCTGTACCCCTCACCCACTCGATCTTAGCAACCACTGGTCAAATATCTATGTAATCCCTTACAAGGCTAGGCGTCGTTGGTCGTTTTTCTTTGGTATATGACATCTAATATTTATAATTTATATAGTATTAAGTAGTGTGACTACTGGGGAAAAATAAAAAAAGGACAAATCACAATATTTAGTTAATAAATAATTTGATTTGTGTTTTCGCAATACGTTGGTTCTTATAGTTGCCGATTTCTAAAAATGAACATTTGACTATCGGAAAAATGGTGAGTTTTACCCTCATATTAATAAGGATTAATCTATAACTGTCAAAAGTTCATTCATAGAAATCGGCATATAAAAAAAATAAAGCAATTATATAATAAAGGATGTTATTGACTGATACTAGTAAAGAAAGAACAATAAGTCTTTTCATCACACTTGCTGTCTAAGCGCGCCATTGCTTGCGCGCGTAGCGGGAGTAATAGAAAAGTGAAATTCCCTAGGGAGTAATAGAAATGTCAGTAGGTCATTTAATAATATTATGTCTTAAAACTTATTTTTTTGTCGGCAAGTGTGATGAAAAACATTGTATGCATCACGGTCGGTAAGCGGAATACTAACTCGAGTCATAAAAGCCCTCCGCCTGACGGCGTCGGGCTTCTAACACTCTCGTTAGGAATTCCGTACTTACCTCCCTTGATGCACAATGTACTATTTTTTCTTATTGTTTGAACATTTTTTTTTCCTAATAAACATCATCACAATTCGAATATTTTTTAATTTTTTTAAGGCATATCAAAATTATACTCGATTACGATTTTTTAATGATGTCAAAACCTATTTGGTTTTTAACACTGAAAAGTAGTTGTATTTGGTCCTTTACATTAAACTATCGGAAACAAAAGACGGTGTTTACAAACTAACGGCTATTCGGGCGCATATACCAAATACTATTTTTTTTTAATTCTTAAAATTTTAAATAAAAATCCATCCTCGTCCAGGACATATGTGGCTAGAAATATTCAAAAATACATCGTCTATCACCTCCTTCTGTACCTTTTGTCCGGGTGTGCCTGAAACGTTTTTGGCCTATGTCGATACATAGCCTAACTCGCATAAAGTCAAAAACTCTAATTACCTAATAATCATTATGTCCTCATCTATGTTGGACCGATTCGCATTAGGTACGAAACAGTTATTGGCTATATCGCTTTTGGTCTAAAACGCGTTTAGTCAACCTATACATTAGAATCAAACCTAAAAAGCTTTCGGACTAAAACTGTTTTTGAGCTATATCGCTTTTGGTCTAAAACGCGTTTGGTCAACCTATACCATTGATTTAGAATATATAAGTGGATCCCCAAACAGCTCAAAAAAATGGCCCCAAAAAATGGGCTGCAGAAGTAAATATTGCGGTCCTTTTGCTCCGCTATTCAGTTCTGACAGTTGACATTTGGTCACCTTACGGTATAGCACGAGGGGCCGCACATTGTGTGCCACTAAGAGGGATAGACATAGTCACAGACTACTAAGAAGATACTACGTATAGTGACGTATTCAACGCATTAAACAAAATGATAAGTTTGTTACGATAACGCATACGAACTTCCTCATAATTTTGATGTTTAGGCAAAAGGCGAAAATGCCAGTTTAAGATATAGTCAAAAAGCGAATTAGTCAACTAATGTCGTAGTTGTAAATATCACTAAAAATTTAAGTTTAGGCAAAACGCGAAAACACCAGATTGAGAGTAAGGCAATTTATCGTAATAGTCAAAAAGCGAATTAGACAACCAACGTCATAGTCTTAATGCGACTTAAAATTGAAGTTTAGGCAAAACGCGATTTAGTCATAAAACGTTTAAGGCATTAGTCAAAACAGGCAGTCTTACCCGTTAGACAAAAAGCGAAATAGTCCGCAAACTATTATAGTCGTAATGCCCCTGGAGATTGAAGTTTAGGCAAAACGCGACTTAGTCATGAAACTTCTTAGGCACACCCGGACAAAAGGCTTCTGTACACCTAGCCACCAAACAGCCTGTATATCGACCATAAACATAGGGCCTTTGCAATTATCGTATAATAATAATGCCCAGTACTCGTTACACGTACAACAATGGTGTCAAAGTCGCTTATTTTTTAACGGCTTTTACACTCGAGGTTATTACACTACTCATACAAATCACTTCAAAAATAAATACACAATTTTTCACCTTATTTCAATGAATTGAGGTAAACAAATGTGTATATATTTATGAAATAATATTCTACAATGAACTATCAATATTTAAACCTTGTTGCGAGTACATAAAGTCTAACATAATAGTTATTTTAGCTTCACTGTTGTAGTAAAGTAGTAAGTAATCTATCTATGCGTTTATGATATAATGATTTGACCCCAATATGCTAAAGGCAGTACTTCAATAATGTATGAGTCGTATATTAGCGGTTTTGATTAAGATTGTTGTGACATGACTACGAAGAGTAATAGACTATTAGAGCCAAGGAAATGACAAAAATTACATATCACTACATAGTATAAAATAAAGTCACTTTTTCTGTCCCTATGTCCCTTTGTACGCTTAAATTTTTAAAACTACGCAACGGATTTTGATGAGAGTTTTTTTAATAGGTAGAGTAATTCAAGAGGAAGGTTTTTATGTAGGTATAGTACCCGTGCGAAGCCGGGGCGGGTCGCTAGTAATTTATAGAAATATCATTTAATGTTTGTAAAACTGGGTAAATTGGAATCGATTGGTTGGATGTGCATAAAAAGTATCGGCATAGTTTGTTTTAGCATAACAGAGAAGGAATAATTACAACCTCTCAATATAATCGAGGTAGTAGTAATATTCTGTACGTTACTTACCTAACTGTGTTACTGAGCTGAGTACTTTCTAGGTTGTTAAAAAAAAATAACCTCGAAGACTAAGGCGGGAGCTTTGCTCCCGCCTTAGTCTTCTAACCTAACTTATACGGGTCGGATCTGCCCCGGAAGGTTTTGTTCGCTCGCTTCGCTCGCTTACTGCAGAAATGTTCACCCTCACAACAGATTCTGCCTGACGAAAAATGCACGGTAAGTTTCGAACATGTGGCTATATGCCAAATAAAAATATGCAAATCTAATTGCTATCATATAACACTCGGCGTAAATAATAATATGCCAAGGTAGTTTCGGGCAAAATAATGTTCGAAATATTGTTATTTATACCAAGTGATGTTTCTGCCTCATTAAGATTATGCCAAGTCTGTTATATCCTAAGCGTTTCGGACAAAAAAAAAATATGCCAGATAGAGGGAACCCGTTTAACACGCACTCAGGCCTTACATACATAGCGTGTTCAAATCTTCGATGCGGGTCATAACCCCCATGGCCATCTCGCGGCGGTCGGCGGGCGCCTCGGGGCACGGGTAGAGGGTGGCACGGAAGCCCTCACAGATCTTCTTCACGCGGGTCTTCAGCTGGTCGCCTTGGAAGAAGATGAACTTGTACCGTTGACCATGTCCGACTGAGATTGTTGACCATCCTTCTAAGGGATTTTTAACGTGCACTTTTGGCTGTCACTGGCATACGTTCATCTGTTTAACATGTACGCAACGCCACTTGATTGCCACACGCGTCGCTCGACACTTAGCACGCGTTACACTTACCGTGGCAATCTTGCAGCAGTCTAAGGGATTTGAACGGCGTCTAGCTTTATCACTGCTACGCTTGCATTGGTTTAATATGGACACCACACCGCATTCAATCCTTACACTTACCGTGTTCAGATCCTCAATCCGGGCCATCCCGCGGTGTCCACTCTTGCCACTGGCATACGTTCACATCAGCAGTGTTATTCACTAAGGAAACCGCCTTGCTAACAGCGCTGTGTCAGCGCTGCGGCAGCGTCGTGCCTAAAAATGGTATTCACTAATGCACTTTAAACGACACTAGCGCTCGGCGACGAATGCAGCGTGAGCTGGAACTACACTGCGTCGAGAGTTACCGCCTACAGTTCGACGACGAGCTTCTATGTTAATGAATACCGTTTTTCGCAGCGCTGCTACGTCGAAGTGAAGGCTGTCTCGTCGTCGAGCTCGTTGACGAACGCAGCGTCGAATGTGTGAATAAGAGAATAGCATAACATGGATATAGAGTTTAACATGGATTCCACACAAAACTCAGGTTTTAACTTACCGTGTTGAGGTCTTCAATGCGGGTCATAACCCCCATGGCCATCTCGCGGCGGTCGGCGGGCGCCTCGGGGCACGGGTAGAGGGTGGCGCGGAAGCCCTCACAGATCTTCTTCACGCGAGTCTTCAGTTGGTCGCCTTGGAAGAAGATGATGAAGACCGACTTGTAGACTTGGTCCGACTGTGGACGAAGGGAGGGTTAGAAACAAGGAATCAAGTAGCTTCAAATCAATCTGTGTGTAGCCCTACATATACTTTGGAGGTTTTTTATAAACAAAGTTTTAAAAGTGTTTTGTGTCGGATTTCATAGCTTAAATGATTTGCAAATAATGTAAAAGCCGATGAAGAGAGTAGAGTTATGTAAGGCCAATTTTTTTCAAACGATTCTGTATTCAATTAGGCAGCTATCACTATGAACAAGTCAGCTGTTGGCTTTTTGCGCTATGATTTTGCGTAACTAAAACTTTCGGTCTTGAAATTACTAGAGCTATTAGCTCTTCCAACTAAACTCAGAAGCTTACCATTATTAAATATCCATCTTATCCCTGAGTGTACAGATATCTCTCGAGGTACTATCGAAATTTAATACCGTACTAATAATAAGTCTTAGTACCGTTAAAAGTCAATTGTAAGACAGTTGCTACAATTAGATTTATAATGTCACGTTGATATGGTAATCGTGATCATTAAGAAAGTAGAGAGAGGTATAAAGACGACATAACATCTATAACTTACCGAAGACGGGTCGGGTACGCCGGTATACGCTCGAGGAGTATCACGCCAGCTACGAAGCTATACAAGACTGAGAAATACTTCTAAAGACAGTAACTTACAGAAGACGGGTCCTCAAGAGGAGAGTTGATCTCCGCCTGCCTCAAGAACACATTACCGCGGCAAGCGCGCCACAGCATGCGCTCAAACGCCGGTATACGCTCGCGGAGTATCACGCCAGCTACGAAGCTATACAAGATTAAGAAAGACTTCTAAAGACAGTAACTTACCGAAGACGGGTCCTCGAGAGGCGAGTCGATCTCCGCCTGCCTCAAGAACACATTACCGCGGCAAGCGCGCCACAGCATGCGCTCAAACGCCGGGATACGCTCACGTATCACGCCAGCTACGAAGCTATACAAGACTGAGAAAGACGTCTAAAGACAGTAACTTACCGAAGACGGGTCCTCAAGAGGCGAGTCGATCTCCGCCTGCCTCAAGAACACATTACCGCGGCAAGCGCGCCACAGCATGCGCTCAAACGCCGGTATACGCTCGCGGAGTATCTCGCCAGCTACGAAGCTATACAAGGCTGAGAAATACTTCTAAAGACAGTAACTTACAGAAGACGGGTCCTCAAGAGGCGAGTCGATCTCCGCCTGCCTCAAGAACACATTACCGCGGCAAGCGCGCCACAGCATGCGTTCAAACGCCGGTATACGCTCGCGGAGTATCACGCCAGCGACGAAGCTATACAAGAACATAGGTTAGACTTTGAAGTGGTTTGGCAATTTTGAAGAACTAGCACAAGTTACAACTGGACATAGTTCTGCAAACAGGAACCAATTCACACGAATATGTCATTTTAATTTACACCTTAAATCAAAACAATCTTTAAAATGACAAATTTGTGTGATATATATTGGTAGATTGGTTCCTGTTCTGAACTACGTCCAACTTTAGTCCTGCTAGCCTCCTGCCTACATGTGTCCTACCCACAGGACATAAGCCTCAATAATTTTTTAAACTCTATGTCAATTGGACAAACTTCGAATTTGGCAAATTTTAACATAATGTAGGCACGAGGATAGTACTAGGGGATGCAAATTCGGATATTTTTGTATGGGCATAACTGATTATAACTGGTTATTTCATACAAACGTAACCGGTTTTGCATTCCCAATGCAGTACCATAAAGAAGACGTCGGTTAGACTATAATACTCGTAGATATAATATTGATATGACATCTTGTAGCATGATGCGTGGGTTGCTACATTTTGTTTTTTGCATTAAAAATGTCATGGGTTTCAAATTTCACACATTTTGATTTTATTGCATTAACGATAGTGATCAAAATATTATAGACATAATGATGTTCTAAAGTTTTACACATATTACCAATCACAAATATAGATGTAAGAATCGTTATTTTAAAAACAGTGTCATTAATCGTTAGCCTATGATTGCATTGGGTAAATGCATTATCATTTATCGTATGTACATATTTATACATCACAAAATAATACTTATTTCGAGTCATATATTGTAGGCGTTACAATTTAGTATAATCATACATTCAAAACACTAAAACAAATATAAATATTTATATGAATTCGACAATTGTATCCCAAAATCCCAAAATTGTATTCGAAGTTTAGCTATAAAATTGTAACTAGCCACAGACAAATCATTTTCAAAGCCAGCATGGCTTAGAAGAATGTTTTTTTACATATAAAGGAGACGTTGCCTTCAAAAGTATTTAAAGTCAAAACTTCTAACCAATTTTGTTTGTATAATTATTATCAAATATTGAAATTAAGATTCAAATTCGCTGGATCTGAGTGCACCTCAATTAAATAGATAGATTAAATAATGCTGCCTAATGATCTCTCATCATTATCATTACTTCAATCATAAGACGTTCACTGATCATAGGACTCCCCTTTGGACCTCCACATACACCAGTTGGAAGCGAGCAGTATCCAGCGACTCCCGGCGATCTTAATTCATTGTGATCAAACCAGTAATGTCAAATCGTGACAAAATAACCGACATAGGCCTCCGGATTAGCAAGCTAAAGTGGCAATGGGCAGGCCACATTGCACGCAAAGCAGATGGCTGATGGAGTCGAGAAGTGCTCGAGTGGAGACCACGGTTTGGCCAACGCAGATGACTCATTATATTTACAGCAAAATCATATATTACCTTTTGTCGTACTTCCGCGTCTGGGTGCATATAAATCCTTCACACGTAACCCAATTTTTCCATTATGAACGGTAAAGATAAGGGTACGACATTGTAATTTATTCTCATTGATATTGATAACGGTTATCGTTGCGTAGTAGGCAACCACGAAGTTTCTTTCACAATGTTAAAAAGGTCACTCTGCTCGCAAATCCCGCAAATCGTGAAAGTACTTTTTAGGTCCAGAAAACATTTTAATTGGTCGTGTGGTGACGGCAGTAAGAATACATTTGTCACCACCCCAACTTTTGCCGTGTGTGTCGTAAGAGTCGACTAAAGGATTGAAGTGTCACTGAATGTTAGTTTATAAAAGATTGATAATGGGCAGCAGCATCATCATAGTAGTAATATTTAAAAAATTTCATATTACTTGATCTATGGTTTTAGGCCACATTCACATACATTTTTCCTGTAAACCTTTTACGCTAGAATTATGAAACAGTCTTTAAACCATACTCTGTCTGTTCCGCAGGCCAGAATGTCGAAAAAGTTGACTGACGGACTGTGTTATTTTTAGTACCTATTTAAAGTACAGAAAAAATACGATTGCGTACTTAAACAGATAATTGATATTGTTATCGGTTAATTGATCTCTTTAGTCTTCAGACTCAATGTCGATTAAACTCACTTAAATCAAGATTCAAGATTAAGCTTGAGTATTCTTAAAGACTATCTGACCACTTAAATGATACACAACATAGCAGTAATGCAAAAAAGTTAAAAACGTTTTTGTAATCGACACGAAGCACCAATCTAAGTTTCTTGTGCTTATGTTATTATAATAACCTTCGTCTTACAGTTCCTTGATTTTCCTTATACAGGATTTAAATATATGCATACGAGTAATTCACCACGTAAATTACTTGAAGTGACTTTTACACACTGTAGTTCCTTAGGTAGTTTCAGTATGTATTTAGGCTACCAACGCAACGAGTGCCTATTAGATGTGCTTTTTTTTTAATTTACGTCTATTTTCAATTTTCTCGAACAGTCTTTGCTCAATCAATAATAGTGTAAGTTTAACTAAACTCGACCTTCTAAAATACCTATACGGTCATTGTTCGAATCAATTCTCACCACCAAAAGGGGGTATCATCACATAGTTATGAGCAGTACGAGTAGAGAAATCATTAACACTACTCCGTGAATTAACACTTGATACGATGAATCACTGAAATGGATGTGTGAAAATATCAATGTTATCAAACGCTTATTATCGAAGTAGGATACAAATCTACACTAGTTGACTTTACTAGGACATAAATAGAATATAGATGCCATTTGCCTCCTAGACTTCTGACTTTGCGTAAAAGGTATGAAGAACGTTATCAATATTTGCTTTATGATGCCTCGTGATTTGACATGTGCAAATAATAGCGTGGCAGTCACACGCTGTCGTAATGCAGATGTTACTTTATGGTATCATGATTTTGAAAAAACCCACACATTACATTACGACGTTCTCGGAAAATTGTTCTCGGCGATATGGGCAGTGGGCACGCCAATTTACATCGCTAGAGTTCTTGGCTCTCAAAAGTTCGAGAAATATAGGAGTAAATAATATAACATTTAAGCCTATATTACGTCCAACTGCTGGGCACAGCGTTACCTCTAGTGAATGACAGATATTGGGCTAGTCCCCACGCTGGGCCAAAGCCACATAGAAACACGTTTAAATTTCTCCGATGTACGCAAGTTTTCGCGCTGTGTTTTCCTTTACGTCATGTTAGTGCTATTTCAATATAAGTTCCGAAAAAACTCCTTGGTACGAACCAGAACCTACAGCCTCCGGTTTGAAAAGTTTAGCTAAACCAATTAACATTGCGCAAGGCGCTTCTCTAGTAAGTTATTTTCGTGAAAGCCACGCAAAAAAACTTCAAAACAAATACGAAAATACTCATCAGGGTTTTGACAATCTAAAAATTGTACAAGTCTCGTAATCGTCTGGAGCATTAGCCAGAGTAATATGAATACAAATACAGTGTATGAGAGATGATTTTCTAACTAACATTAACAAGACATCTGGTGCGTCCCAATTGCTTAGTGTAAAAGCTAAAAATGAACATTAATTAGCGGAACTGTACGTTCAAGATCCGTAAATTTTTATTACGAATGACCTGTGCCTACCGTAGCTTACAGACATCAGCAAGTAGACTGCAAGAGTGGATACACGATAACCGCTTTAAGGCAGAATTAATAGATAAATTGGATTTGTAATTCTGGGGGGATCTTTTTAGTGCTTGACAACAACACGCGGGCTAACAGCTGCCAGTCTCCTTTAATAAACACAATTAAAAAGAGATGACATATGGCCGCGAGTTGCTGTCGCGCAACAGTTGTGCTAGACCCGCTGTTGTTTAATAGCAATTTAATAAGCAATATGTATAAATTTCAGAATGTTAACACAAGGATTAAAAGTTAACGTATTTTTGAGGCTGACCTAGCGATCCAATAATTTGTTCTATAACTTTTGGACCAGTCTTCAAAAGTAGTAAAAAGTAGTAGACAGCTTTTTCGCAAACTATATCTTCGTAGTATGGTAATTCCGTGCCAGACGAAAGATAGAGCTCACCTTGGAACAGTGCCAAGACTACAAATTCTACAATGATATGAATTTTGGATTGGCTGGAATACGTCTGGAATTTAGGATATTTACGACTGGCTAATATTAACGTTTAGCTTAGTTTATAAATGCAGCTTACAATGCTGATATGGCTAATAGCCATAACATCTGCTAATTTAGGTATAGTCCACTATTGTCCTGAACCCGCGACTGGCAAAAACCTATACTATCGAACATAATTTTAAGTTGTATCGTTGTATCCGCTTATGCTAATTTTGAGTGCAATTTGCTCATTAGTCTTCAGACGCGTTAGATTAGTTTGAATGAAAAATGACAAGCAGCGTGAAATTCTCAATATCTGGCGATAAATTAAAACATGAGCGAAGAGTGTGTTTTAAATCGACACGAATTGCGTATCACCTATTCGCACGTGTATCGCAAGGTACAGTACAGTCACCATCAAAAATGTCGGAGTGACGAGGGTAACAGCCTATTTTAGTCCACTGCTGGACTAGCGGGTTGGCGATCACAGTAGTGGGTCCACTATAATGACGCTGCTGACCATCATCAATTTTCAATAAATGACTGATCAGTGACACTTCAATACCTTTGTCGACTCTTACAGCACCCATGGGAAGACCTGGGGTGGTGGCAAACATATTACGCGGCGTATTAACCAATTTACAATTTATGACCATTGATCGGTTTTTGGATTCTCCCGGCGGATCTCCTTTATTAACTTGAAAAATAAACTTTAATTATATTGCCATATTTCTGTTTCATAAAGTATGCTCTTGTGTGTATAATTCAATAGTGTTCAATAAAATTTTATAGTCACACCCGTAATTTTTTTATACGCGAAATCCCGCTAGGGGGAACCCAAAAACCGATCACTGTTTATGACAAACGAATTTTCATTATCTATGTCTATATGTTTGATAGGCGTTTATAAATAAGGGTATAAAACATTTTGTCAAATACGTCGTTCTTTAGTTATTTACTTTCTTATGCCTACTTTTACACTTTACCTGTACTCCGGAAGAGCCAATAGTCAATAAATATGTACTGCGAAAACAAAAGGCGATTATCATATACATTATGACGGCAACGTCTCCTTTTATACCACTTATAAAATATGTGTGCATAGTTCGTGTTATTCCTTCTGAGCTGTAAAATGATAGCGTTGGTAGCTAGTTTATATTTAGAATTATGATTCAGTTACATAGTTAATACATGTGTCACTCAGAGACTTATTAAAAATAAAGGTAATAAAGATTTAATTATTTGCTAAATCTGTATTTTTTAGTTAATTTCTAAAATAAGCCCTGTACATTCGACTGTAAAGAAATGTATACACTTTCTCACCATATTGCAATTAGGTAAGCTGAAAATGTGGCTACATTACATACCCTAACAATTCGTCTGTACTAGTAGTAGTAATTCTTGTAAAAATCTGACTACTTATTTAATTTGAAAAGCAATGAGAAATAATAATTCTTCAAAATAAATGCAGTTTAAAAACAAGTCAAACGATTATAGGTGAAATAGGTTACTATTGTGGTGTTGTAGCAACAAGCACTTTCGTTATCTTCAGCATTAATGAAAAATTCGAAAATTCTGTACCCAGTATTTTTACTACGATATCGCATTTTTTTGGACAGTTCTATCTCCCAATATGTCTCATTGATATAATAGTTTACCAGAAATAAACAAAACAGTTGCGCCCTTAGAATATGGTCTAAGTCGCCTAGTCTTAGACCGAGTGGCCGAGGGGTTCAGGCGTCAGCCGCGAAAGCTAAGAACGTGGGTTCAATTCCTATCTCGCACATTGGTGAACTTTGTATTTTTCTACGATGATATGTAAAGTTGGACGAACAAAACCTATTATGTAGAACTTTTAAAAGGCGTTAAGTTTTATGAATAAAAAAATGTTACACAATAACAGCAATAAATCTCTCATTTTCTCTCGACATTTCTCAAAATCAAGGTTATTATTATATAATTCTAACAACAAAGGTTACTGATAAGCGCACACACGGAAAATAATTCAGATAACCAAGTTATAGAATCTGATAATAAAAATCAACAATTTGCGTAACTATTTTATTACTGAATGCCTAGAGTAATTATTACACAATAATTTCGATTTCCAGCGCATAATTTCGACAATTAAATTAGTAAACCCGGAATATAACATACCTACTTATCGAGTAGTACCCTCATGATTTGGGCAAGAATGTCTCAAGATATTTGAGCTCGGTTGACCTAAAAACCGGTGACTCGTGGCATCTGACACGAGACAGTAATGCTAAGTGGCATCCTTTTTGGTTTTCAAATCCTTACTGTTTCTACTTTTAATATATACCGTGTTTTAAATTTTTTATTGATTTCCGTTAAATTTAAGGGAAGCTTATTTATGTCAAAAATAATCAATTTCTCTAAGAAACTAGTGTCTTAACTCTTACTGTTAGTGAGTTATTAAAAAAATAAGTTTAATGACTGAACAAGTGTTATTACACCCTAATGTTACTTATTTTGACATATGTGCCGTCAGCAGTCGTCAGTCGCCTGAGATCTTATTTTTAAGGCTCTCTCACACTTGCCATTACAATTATTATGTATATGTATGAAAACGAAAAAAAAAAAAACAATTTTTACGAAATTAACAAAAGCCGATATACCAGGCAACTTCTATTAATGTCCCAAGTAACCTGTATATTGCTTATTGCTCTGTATTGTAAAGCACCAAATAAACATTTTTTAATCTTATTTATCAGTATCACGGACTGCCGAGCTATTTAGTGTCCTGGCTAAGGTTACTTTCGCTATTGAATGCCCATGTCCAATTTAAATAGAACAAAATGATCTCAATAATCGCGGTAGGCTGCATACAAATTGCATAGAGAAGTGTAAGATGAATAACCTAGTTGAACAGCCAAGTGCAAAAACAAGTATCTAAAGAATCCGCTCATAAATATGTTACGACGTTCTTATTACACAGAATTAGAGTGCACTGGGACATATTTTTGAACATTTTTGTGTACATCTTATTTTGTCTTTGACTGAACGAACGTATCAATTAAATATCAAAGATGTTAGGAATCTCATATTGTTGCTATGGCGACGTGCGAATTGACATGTAAGTTTCAATTGCCAGATAAGAAATCAATTTTGACACGAATAGGCGAGAGCATCTCGCGAGAGCGATATACACTCTGTCACGGTCTTAACTACACTCGGCGTCAAAAAAATCGCACATCTCGGAAATTTTGTTTTGAACGAATATAGCTCATATATTATTTGTTGCACCCTAACAATATTATTATCATTTGAAAGCGCAATTAATGACCTTTAAAATGGAGTATTGTTTGTTATCGTAAAAATAATGATCTCCGGAAAATTTGCGTTTGAAATCAAAAGTTCCGTAGAACGCTTTTAACAGGTCACTGATTGCGGCCCCAAGGATGGGTATAAAAGAGGGAGTAATGGTCAGTTATGGGTCATTCAGTATCCAGGCGTCACTAAGGACACACTTATACAGCTACAGCAAGAAAAAACCTTCGAAAAATGGACACCACACCGGAAGAAGCAGCTCAAGTGATTGCACTTCTCCAATCTGGACTACGACAGGCAGAAGTTGCTCGGAATCTGAACATCAGTCGTTTTAGAGTGCGACGAGTGTTACAGCGTTTCGAGGAGACTGGCGGCTACATCAGGAGGCATGGTTCCGGGAGACGACGCTGTACTTCCCGTCAAGACGACCGGTAAATCGTGACGACCTCTTTGAGAAATCGTTTTTCTAACGCTGTTGAGCTCCAGCAAGTTTCGAGCAGCTCGCAGAACGTCGGTGAGCGTCTCGACGATTAGAAGACGACTACGAGAGAGGAATTTGTTGCCCCGCTGAGCCGCTACGGGCCCCCAACTGACTGCACAGCACCGGACTGCCAGAAGAGGATTTCGCACTTCACACGAGAATTGGACGTTCGCCCAATGGTGCAAGGTCCTCTTTTCTGACGAGACGAGGGTGTGCCTTTACACCAACGATAGGCGCAGGAGGGTATACAGAAGACCTGGGGAGCGGTACACAGAAGCCTGCACCGTAGAAACCGTCGGCTACGGAGGTGGATCCTGCATGTTCTGGGAAATCGACGGGAAGACCGAACTTGTCTGCGTTTCCCGGACTGGTGGTGGCCGTGGCCAGGGATCCCTGAATGCTCAGCGTTACGTAGCGGAGATCCTGGATCAACATGTGGTCCCTTATGCTGATGTTGTTGGACGTGGCTTCCAGTTCATGCACGACAACGCCCGCAGCCATACAGCGCAAATCGTCAAGGACTACCTGCATGCTGCTGGTATCACCGTTATGGAGTAGCCAGCAAGGAGTCCTGACTTGAATCCCATCGTACACCTTTGGGATCAGCTGAAAAGGCGGGTACGGTCGCGTGATCCTGCTCCTGTCACTCTCGATGAGCTTCATGATGCCGTCATCGAGGAGTGGAACAACATCCCTCATGAGAGCATCGTCACACTCATCAGGTCCATGAGTAACCGCTTGGCAGATCTTCGGAGGGCCAGAGGAGGCAACACTAGGTTTTAAGTTTAGTTTTAAGCTTTATTTTTTGTTATTGTTATGCTTTAAAATTTTGTAATTTTAGTGTAAATAAACGGTTTTCCTTTTTCCTGGCAAATTTTCTTTTTTTTCGTACTGAGTTTGATCGTAAATTTTAATTTTCTGATGGAGGGTTTTATTACCTTTAAAATGAGACCCCACAGTCATACCTTGTCATACACAATATAGGGTTTATGATCCCTCGAAAGGAGAATTTAAAAAGGTGCGATTTTATTGACGCCGAGTGTATATTAATAGAGAAGGTACAATTTTCCAAAAGTGCTGATTTTATATTTATGAATGGTATATATTTAAGGATTTCAAATCGGGCAACACATACGTTATTTCTACAAATATTGTTTAGATTTATCCGCAATATTTTTTAAGGTTTATTGGTTATATTATATAGTAGGGTACTGGCCACAAACATACACAGCTTAGCCTAATAAAAAAGAAAAACACTAACTTTTAAAAAATATATTATATTTCTTATTTCAGCAAAATATCCTATCTATTATATCCTATACAGGGTGTTACACCACCCAACTGAAAACCTTGAACGGGGTGATTTAGTACGACTATTAAAATAGACGGGGTTTTCCTTCATGTCCCAATGTTTTGGGACGCCCTGTATATGCTCAGGGTAGGCCAACGGTTCTTACGTTTTAAAACCTAAATTAAAAGTGAATACAAAACGTATTGAAATGAAGGGTGTTAGAATATCAGGATCTGTAATAATTACACAACAACAGACACGCTTCAAATATTGCAACTAAACTTTAATCGTGATTACTTTTAAGAGATTTTGCATTTGTATTTCCTTATGTTTTTTCTGGCCACTAACAGGGGCGTAGCTAGGGTAAAAGGCGCCCGGGGCAGGCGCCAAATTTGCGCCCCCCCCCCCCCCTTTAACTGAACTTAAAGGGTTCCTAGTTAGTACGGAACCCTTAAAAGGCTCACTTTTAGGATTCCGTAATATTTTCCAAAATTCAACCTACCTACTAGGCAGGAAAAAAAAGTTGATTTTCATCCGACTTCAAAAAAGGAGAAGGTTCTCAATTCGACTAGGCGAATTACAAATCACCCTGTATTTAGGCATACTGTATACTGTACATTCTAACAAGACATTTAGTGACTTTAGATGGCCAGCAGTGATTTTATCTATAGGTATACATTATACAACTAACGTGAAGGATTGATAAAAAAACTAATTTAGAAATTAGTAGTTAGTTTTTAGGTATGAAGTACCTAGTAGTATAAAAAAAGTAAGAACTTTTCGATGCCTTTTATTTCCTGCTTTTATTTATACAAGTGATATGAATATTTTCTGTAAAGGTTCTGGGTCTTAGTTAATAATAAAAAGTATGTGCCAAGAGCATGTTGGGCCATGCTCAGTGTAGGGTTACGTTATTCAAAAAACGGCTGAGCCGATTATGTTCAAAATAGTTTTATTTTAAATTATTCTGTAAGCACAGTGATTCATGATTTTTTTCATATGTTTTGGACCTACGGATCAAAAGTTAGAGGGGGGGAGGTACACAATTTTTTTTCTTCCGGAGCGATTATCTCAAAAAAAATATAGACTTTAGAAAAAAAACCTTTCTGTCAAGACCCTTATTCTTTTTAAGAGGCCTATTCAATGATACCCCACACTAATTTCAACTCGCCAATTCACCAATAGGGACGTACCTAATCGAAAAAAAAATCTACTTTTTAGTGTAGGTATTATCAAACCGTGATTAGAATGGGATTCGAAAGTACTGTTGACACAACAGTGTATAAGTCAATCTGGGATATATTCATAGTTATATTCATATATTCCTAGTTTAAGAGCAGAGACTTACAGACAATAGATTAATTAATTACTCACTACATCTATAATAAACAACTCTTTTTGGTAAATAAAGTGTCATTTATTGTGTCAACAGTACTTTCCAATCCCTTTCTGATTCCGGTTTGATAATACCACTTTGTTGGCATGATTATAATGAATACCTGTACAAAATTGCAGATTTCTAGTATTAATTAACGGCCACTGAGCTATGCTGCGGACAGACGGACATGGCGAAACTATAACGGTTCCGTTTTTGCCATTTTGGCTACGGAACCTTAAAAAATACAGTACGGACTTTTGTGAAATAATGTTTTAAAATTGACCTTTCTAGCATTTTGTGAATTAAGGCATAAGTAAACATTTTTGATTTCTTTATGTGTAAATTTTGCATAAGGAATGGTTTGGAGCCTAGTCTAGGAGATACTGCGCCCGTGGAAAATTTACCAATCTAGCATTTTTTTCAATTACGCATAAATATTTTCTTTATGTGTTGATTATGCACAAGGAAATCAAAAAAGTTGGCTGATTTGGCGCCCTCCCTAATTTGATTTCTTTATGTGTAAATTATGCATAAGGAAATAAAAAAATTGGCTGGTTCGTGCGACGTGGAAAATGTACCAATCTAGCAATTTTTTTTAAATTACGCATAAAGATTTTCTTTATGTGTTGATTATGCACAAGGAAATTAAAAATTTTGGCCGATTTGGCGCAAAATGTACCTTTCTAAAATTTCTGCATACGGACCAACAGATTTTCTTCATATGTAAATTATGCATAGTAAAATCAAAATATTTTGCCAATTTGGCGCCCCTCCTAATTTGACGCCCGGGGAAAATGTACCAGTCTAGCATTTTATGAATTTTCATTTTTCTTATGTATATGTATAAATTATGCAAAAGTATATCAAAAAATTTAGCCGATTTGGCGCCCCCTCTGATTCGGCGCCCGGGGCACGAGCCCCCTCTGCCCCCCCCTAGATACGCCACTGGCCACTAAGTCATTAAGGATAAGGAAAAGACGACTGAATTGGAAGTAATTTCGCTTGATTCCATCACTACCCCAACCGGTTCTATCATCGCGTATTGAAATTGGGTGTTATTATTATTACTATTAATGTTTATAGTGTAATTCGATATATTTGTCTCATACACGTATTCTTAAACAGTCGTCATCTGATTGTACTAAAGGAACGGCTAATTAACTTAAAATACATTCAGATATATAATATCCTTTTCCTTTTAATTCCTTTTTGATATCCTGCAATATACAATAAAGAATAACAAATATATGAGAGTCGGCTTTTTGTACCCTGGTTCACTTGGGACACGCCACGAGGAATTCATTGCGGTTCTTGAACGTTGACATATTCTCTCTAAATTAATTCCGAATCAGAAAGAGTCGTACGGTATTACAGCACTCAAGAATAGTTAAAGAGCATTTCTCAAAAGGTTTGCACATTTGGCTCTTCGATTTTAATAAAAATTGGTAGGCTGGTATTGCGTGTTCCTACCTGGCCGGGCCACTAAGCCCGATTTGGCTGTAAATGCAGTATCTACTCAAAATACGCGATAAATAACGAGATGAAACTTTCCTTGTTTGTTACCAAAAATGTATAGACTTCTGGTAACAAAAAAACGTTTCATACAAACATTTTAATAAAGTATCTACTCTTTTTTATGTACGATGATCTTATCATCCCAAAAAAGACACGAGTTTGCCAGATTCCACATAATTTAATTGCCAATTTGGTAAAAACCCTCCCTGCGACAAAATCGAATTCCGGTAAATTTTAGTAGGTATAGGTATATCAGTATCACAAACGTTTCTAGTCAATCATAAATGTGGTCTACCACTTTTCGACTCTATTTACTGGTAACAAAGTCGGAAAGCAGGGATCGGATACCGGTTTTTTCTCCATATTAAGAACGGTTCGAATTCCGCTATTTTTCGTTCTTCGGTTTATAATTTTTTTGTTAATGGAGTAATTAAAAAATATGATGTTAATAGTTACATAAAATGTTGAATACTACGCAAAGAGTGTAAAACATTTTAAGATATTAAGCTATTTAGAGGTTTTTCTTAAAAAACCGGTTCCGATCCCTGTCGGAAAGTAGCACACCACTTTTTTTTGTGGCAGTACTTGAATTACGATTGTTTTATAAGTACTTATTTCAGTATCTTTATTATCTGTACTTTTACTTAGTACAGTTAGTATTCACTATATCTTACTCAGCGCACAAGGAAATAGGTAGAATTGTGTAAAGGTGCATTCAGACCAAGCGAACATTCACTATTCTAACCTCCCATTCTACGAAATTCGATCGTTACACAAAACGTGATTGGTTGATTTCATAGAGCGGGGGATAGAACAGCGAATGCTCTTTTGGTTTGAATGCACCTTTAGATAGTCCCATGATACTTATTTATCTTTTTAAATCAAGGTTTCCCTAACCTTGAAATGTATTCATATCTACATAACCAACAGGCAGCCCACATAAAATTGCGAATGTTATCAGCACACCATTTTATCTGTTTCGGACGTGCTAGAGCAGGGACACGCAGATTTCGCTGCTTGTCCCAAGTACGTCCTATTCTATGACGAAAACGACTTTGAAAATAGTTATAAAACCAGTGTAGCCTTTTATAACGCATTGGCTAGTTTCCTGCAGTCGTAAAATATACTTTATGCCGTGAAGGACCATTTAAAAGCAATAAAGACCGGATACAACATGGCCATCGATTATTTGTTATTCCATTGCACATATGCAAATCTAATTTTCAATTGGAAAACCACAAGATAGGTATGTATATATTTCTTATGTTAAGCCGTGTTGCACATAAATAACTTGTTCAGAATACATACTCTGCTTCTGTGCTATACAGTGCTACACTTTTGCAAAATGTATTTGGCTTTAGCCACCAATTTGTTTTCGGGACCGCTATGGTAGGAATCCATGATTCACATTCATTAAAAAGTATTGAAAACGACCGCAAATTAGTCAATTTCTAAGTAAACTTATTGCAGTAACTGTTTCCATATAAAGATGAAAAATGAAGTGCCATGCAAATCAGCTCAACACGAAATGCAAACTTGGAATTTTGAGCAGGAAAACCGGTTTCCGAAATCTGTCATTTATTTAGAATTGACATACATATCATTCTCATAAAAGCGTTAACTAGAGATAAGAAGTGTATACGACTAATGCAAATGTTTTGAGCACTTTTACTATTAGCGGTGTAGAAACAAGACAGTCACGATTGCTTCTTGAAATGGTTACTTTACAGAATCCAAATAACTAAAGCACTGTTTTTGTCAAGGGATTATACACCTAATTGTTAAAATCATATGATTTATATTAGCATAAATAATACTATAACTTGAGTACATTAGATATATGAATCTAGAGGCAGTTACGGTGATCTGTAGTATGTTATTGGGAATTATTAAAAGATAGTAAGCGACCTGCTCTAATTATGAGAATATTGTCGTTTTAGAAAAGATTAAGAGTTAGGTGAATGACTTGAATGTACCGTTATATGTAACAGAAATCAACGCTTAGTATCGAGTGGACAATATTTGTAATTTTGTGACACGCAAGAAAGAGGGAGCTGCTTGTGGCCAATATCAATCCATTTTATTGTCATTTATTGATAGCCATCCATCTTCGATGCCAGCACCAAATTCGACTATAGGAAATGTCGCCTAAACTATTTGGTCTCGATACGTTTAAACATGTTGTGGTCACATAAAACGAATAAAGAAGAATAAGAAAGTCTTAGCTACAGTCAAACGAAGAAAGATTGCATATTTTGGTCATCTACATAGACATGAAAAGTACTCTTGAAACTTATAATAGAAGGAAAACGGGGAAGGGAAAGAAAAAAACTGGACCAACATTAAAGAAGCGGTCACGCTGACAAGGCAAGCCAAGAACAGAGAAGATTTTGCAAAGGTGGCCTAGCGTTGAAAATTTCTGGATTAAATCCCGCTTCTTTCCAAACAGCTCGTTTTTTTCCTGATTTTTTCGAAAAAAACAATGAAATTTTCCACTTTAATATTCAACTCTAAACCAATGTAAATTAGGTCTAATTTTCACTTATACCAGGAGAACGCGATGTCACAGAGGAAAAGTCAATTGAACAGATGGCAAGGAATGACAGTGACAGGGACATTGATTGTTTCTGAAAAAATCCGAAAAAAACGGAAAAAAACGAAGTTTTCATACATTCCCGAAAAAAACATTTTGTTTTTTTCCGACATTTTCAACGCTAAGGTGGCCACCGACGCCCGATAGGGCATGGCAACAGAAGAAGGTCACATGAAAATTACTGCGCAAAATCATGCACATTGCATAACAAAGGATTGAATAAGAGATACTATATCTCACGTCTAGACATATGTTTGGGTTTTTATCTCGATAACCGATCGATCCTACTAACTACGCAGAATCGCTTCAGATAAAACCTTTCGCGTGACGTATTTTCTGCGAAGAACGATTCTTTCGCGAAATTATTGTGTCATTCAAGTCCATAACAATCGTTTCGCTGAAATATGTAGATTCTGGATAATCTGCAATGTTTTATTTAATAAACGAAAGTAAATCTGCGCCTGTATTGACAATTGACTCTAGTCCCCGTATCATGAGTTGGATAGTAAAGGATACGTTAGGTTTTACTCGATACGTAATGCATTATATGGAGCTTGCACCAACATATTGGAGCGAGCGTGATTGCCTGCTTTACGTATCGAGTAAAACCTAACGTTACCGATACTTATAAAGTCATGGTACGACTAGATACTGATCCTGACAGGTGTTTGTTCAAATCATGTTCAAATTAAAAGCTATTCAGGTTGTAATATGTATTGAACCGACAGTCAGTTGTTTTCAATGTAGGCGAGCACAGTTTGAATATATTTTTCACTTCTCATGCTCAAAAAGTGCACCTTTATGTCGTGCGTAGACGACATAAAATCGCATTTCATGTTCTAGAGCATAAAAGTAAAATTGTTTTCTAAGGCTAAGATGGGCTAAGGTAATCGATCCCAACAGCCAAACAGTTAAAACACAATGCACAATTTTATTGAGCAATAAAATAGTATAACTGACAAAATTTGTTACATTTTTTATTTATATTACAATAATAGAATTCTGTATTTCCTGTCATTAAATTTAGTAAATCACGTAAAATAGATATCGATTGTCGTTCAAAAATGCTCCGAAATGTTTCACTTGGCAGAAAACCGAGCATCTGAAGCTCTGATCACAGGTTGAAAATTAAAAAATGAGTCCGGACGCTAAGATTCATCTTGCCCCAATTTCACAACATTGACAAGTCCTACAATTGTAAATCTACGGTTTCTCCAATAGGGAGCGTCTATAGGCTACAGTTACCGCTTACCATCGGAAGGGCCGTGCGTTTGTTTGCCACCAGCATAAAAATTAGTGCAGAAACTTTAATAAATCAGCAGTAAATAGCTACTTTTATGCGAACCAAAGTACAATTGTCACAAAAATCACGACAATTGTAGCGAAATTCCGACATGAGCCGAACCTCGTGTCAAGAATTAATGAAAATTGTACTAAATCTTGCGACAATTGTCACGGGTTCCGGAAAATAAAAAGTAGTTTATTAACGATATAATAACGTTATTAGTAATAATTTTATGTTGGTGGCAAACAAGCACATGGACCGTCCGACAGTAAGCGGTAGCCGTAGGCTACGGAGGCCTGTGACGTCAGTAACAGTGATATTTCACAATTGTCACAATTGTAATTATGGTGAAATAGGCCACTGATGGCTACTGTACTATGTAGTACTTAAGTAGGTATTCCTGTTATTATACGACTTTAAAGTTCAGCCTCTTTATACCCATAATATTTTGAATCATTGGAATTAACAGTCAGGTTGGTAGTGTATTTTTCCTGTTCTATAAAACCTGTTAAGCTGAATACATACAAAATGAGTAACAGTCAAATAGCGAAGGGAAAATACCGATTAACGCGTCTTGTGACTGTGACGTCACAATATGTACGTGAGTAATTATACGCCGACGAGGTCAAAGACGAACATTCAACCCACCCTTTTTTGTCTGTATCTGTATGCGATATCTCGGGGCACGTCTTACAAGAATAATAGCTATTTATGTGGCTGGTGCATAATGAGAGGCATTACACACGAGTGTGGTTTCATAATAGCATCACACCAGAGTGATAACGCCCAATTCTGCACAGTAGCGTACATAACTTTAGCAAAAAATCAAGATATGCAACCCTTTAAATGAAAAAAAAAAACCTTTTTTATGGAATCTTCTGAACTAGTTTATGTAACTCATACGATTTAGGTTTTTGTAATTTTTGACTATCTTTTTGTGACATTATTATTGAGTACTTTTATTATTAAATTTATATGACATGATTCAATCGTTTAATTTGTACTAAGAATTGTTACTTACGTACGTAATGGAAATAATAAATAGTTTGTGACGATATATCAAGTTACTGAAGATTCGAAAGTGCTTGTAGCCATGAAGAATTATTTAGAATTGTTTAAAAAAAAACACTGAGGCCTAAATCAATTACGATAGCAAAGAATTATTGTTACTACAATGCTGCACCAATGCAGTGACATTTTGTCGAGTCTTTCAGCGTTTTAAATCTGTAAAGCTTACAACAGTTTACAAGTATTACTTTCTTTCTAACCCCTAATATTTTATATTGGGTTCCTAACAAAAACACAACACAAGTGTTGCAAAGTTACTTCCACGCGTATACATGTAATAAAAAGGGCTGGGGCCTATTTCTCGAAAGCTTGTAACTTGTAATACAAGCGAATGTCCTTATCTAATTAATAGTGTTAAAAAGAGACTTCCACTTGTATTACAAGTTACAAGCTTTCGAGAAACGGGCCCCTGGTATATAATATAATAGAAATCATATTATATGTTGATAAATAATATTTAAGCACATTAGAGCACACGAAAATAATATTTAGGCAGCGAATTAGCGAAAAATAATATTCCGAGGGACACAGGCATTATAAGTTATAACTGCTTGACAATTATAATGAATACTATACTTAAAAAACGCAGATTAGCTCATGTGAATGAATAACACGAATAAACTGAAAAAAATACACAAAAAAATAAAAACATATAAACTAATATTAATATCTAAGGCACTCGTACCAAGACGCTGTTAGAACCTTTTCAAAATAACCCACATATCTCTTGACATATGAAATATATAAAAATGTCAAGAAACAGCCAGGCTAGACCGGAAATTGACAGCATGTACAATGCGCACCTAGGATCCACATCTATTCTTGAAGTCCAAGTTACCTTGTCGCACATATATACAGGTATATATACAGTGAAGTGAAATGTTAGTATTAGTAAGCGAAGTGAGTGTTACCAGTTCTATACAGTCATAAGAATGCGATACAAAAGGGACGATATTGGAAAATATTCAAGCAATTCAGACAAGATTTCATAACAAATATTTGAGCATAGAAAATTTCATAGTAGTCGCCACACCGCTTGCGGCCGTGCACGAGCGCGAGACGTGCAAGCGGTGTGTAATCTATCAAGACATTTCCTACGCTACAACGAGCACGTGCACGCGCTGCACACGTATTTGGTGTGGTTCAACCTTAAAAATTCGCTCGTGTTGATTTTTTAGTCTTACATTTCAAGTGGCTTAGCGCATGATTGGTGCGAAAGTATGTCACCGCGAAATAGGCTTCCCGTCTTTTACTAACATTGTTAACAAAAGAGGGACGGATAGTATGTCGCAGCAAGATACTGTCGCCTTAAATTAAAACCCTTAATTCGACAACGTCCAAAACACTGGACATGGTCTTTGACCCACTGTTTGTATTTTTTTTTAACCGGAATTATTAAGACTATTGAGTGCCACGGAGGCTTGAACACACGACCAACCCCTATTTCCGTCGAATTAAGGGTCATATGCGAGCCCTATAATAGTTAACTATAGAAAAAGCAGATATCAGCATTGCAATTGCAATTAGTATGCAGGACGGTTCTGTCGATAGTACACTCGGTATCAGATATATCGGAGAGCCACGGTGCTCAAAAATATCTGAACATGCACTCTTAACGCCGTGATAATAGAGGCCTGCTTAGATATTTATGAGGATCCTGGCCGCTATCCGTCTGCTTGCAACTCCACAAAATTATCGTACACAAGTGAATTTTCTGGATATCACTAACACTATTTTTTGTGAGAAAAAAATCGAAGAATGCTTAGAAAAGTGATAATTAATACAATGAGTAATAACCCACTTATTCATACGTCTCCTAGCTTACCAAGCTGATAGTGGTGCCAGTCAGTCCCTTTCCTTCTTATAGAAATATTGATAAGATGGAAAGACACGAACGATACCTACTTCTCAGCTCTCTAGGTTAGGAGACTTTTATAAATAAGGGGGTAAGACTTTGACTCCATCATAGATGGATATATTTTCTATAATAAATAACTTCAATGTTTTAGTGTGCAGATTTTTTGAATAGCTTGACAACATTTCCCAATAACGCCCCACCCCACATACATTATGTAAATAGTGTATTACTGACCACGGTAGGAATTCCAACGACTCCTGCTTATCCCGCAAACTAAATAAAGCAAGAAAAAGTTAGCTCGTTTCTACATTCTGTTATTTCTAATCATTCGAATAATCAATTGAAATTAGTTTTTATTTACAGCTAACATGCAATCGTTTTTGCTTTGGGAAAACCGTGTTTTGCCTGATGCAGTCAGAATAGACGACATGCCTTCACTTCATCTGATACCAATAGTTGCCGATTTCTAAAGGTGCATTCAGACCAAACGAGCATGCGCTGTTCTATCCGCCACTCTACGAAATCAACGAATCACGTTTTGTGTTACGATCGAAAGAGTAGGGGGTTAGAATAGCGAACGCTCGTTTGGCCTGAATGTACCTTAAGGATGAACATTTGACAGTTTAGAAATGAGCCTTATAATATATGACGTTAAGAGTTTAAGACTATCGGAAAAATGGTTGGTCTTACCCTCATATTAATAAGGATCAATTTATAACTGTCAAGTTCATTCTTAGAAATCGGCAACTATAATGTCGCGTGAGTCGCGTGACAAGTAAAAATATCAAAGTACACTTCAAAGTCACTAGGTGGCGCACAATACGAATTTATGTCACGCCATCAATTTCTAAATCGAACGCGAATTAATATTAAAATACTCATTTGACTCGATTTTTCAAGAAGCTACTCAGAAGGGATAAGTATATCCACTCACTTGCTTCATGTAGCTTTTGTTACATGTCATCACTCTTATTATACTTACATAGAGTCTATCGCAAAAATCAAAGCAAGTGAGTGTAAATGAAAAAAACAACTATCTACAATTTGCATGACGCTTATAAAAATTATTCACTCCAGTCCCTTTAAACTGAATTTACACTTGCAAGTTTTGAGACGCAACTATAGTTAAGAGTGAGTAGCGAATATCTGCGAATCTTTCTTGCATATAGCTTTGTTTCAAAACTTGGCGGAACACCTATAGGCGGAAACCTAGCTTCAGATAGTCCCAGGATACTAACAGCTGACTTTTGAATACATTATCTCTCAAAAGTGCCATTTCACGTGACAGTCTGAGTTGCCTTAGCGGCTGGGGACTATGAAACTACGAGATTCCCAAAGCAATGAACGCAATTAATCTTCAATCAATTTTCGAGTTAGCTTTAAACATACGTCACAAGTTCTGTCCACACAAACCTGATTATCTAAAGCAAGGCAAATATTAGCACGTGCACGCGAACTCTCGTCAAATAATAAAAGTGCCAGGTTTATGTGAACAGGCTGATTGATCGTCGGTGCGTCAGAGGCGCTACTTTCGAGGATTTGTCTCTCTCAGTCTTATGACGCCTTCGTTGGAGTGACAGAGAAAAATCCTCTAAATTTCCGAATTTTCGTGGTAGTAGGCCAGGGTTAATGCTGGGTATAGACTAGAGAGCGTGAACGCGCGAATAAAACAAGCGTTTATTTGTAGACGATTCAAATTCTTAATAGGTATTATTGATAGGTACCATTTTCTCGCAGACTCAAATACATGTTATATAAATAACTAGTACATGTAAAGGTAAATAATAAGGAAGCTAACAATATACATTTGTGTAATCCTCGACACATAAGAAGGTACCTAATCGTAACAGTGTCAAAGCCATACATAGCTAACCTAAATTAACTTTGAAATTATAATATGCATTGAACATAAAAGCGGTCGATAATAAGGCCTTAATTTTTTTAATTTACCGGCGAGCACATGTAACCAATACTTTCAGCATCATGAGTGTCATGACTATACCTAGATATTTTTCTAGCCGGAACGAGAGATTGACAAAATTAAACATCGACATGTTGTCGATAAGTCTTGAAGTAGTCGATAAATAAATGTAATTAATAAATAATGCGCAGTAATTTAGAGATAATCTACTAGAATGCATACCATATTCAAAACGCACATTATATTTCTTGTACCTTGTATTTTGTGTCCATTAAAAGAACAAAGACTAATAAGAAACACTCTAACGCTATAGGCAATAATATATATGAAGTATTAGATATTTAAAAATAAAGCGTAGACGGGTCCTGTATTTCTTGGTTACCTGATTTTACGAAGTTAGTATGTTTATGAGAATATGGTGTACGCATCGATAACAGTTATGTCGATGTTTGATTTAGTCAATCTCTCGTTCCTGCTAGAAAAATATCGAGGTATAGTCATGACAGTACAAGACGTATCGCTGTCACTCGCTCTCTAGTCCAGACGTGATCAGACGTCACAACGCGTGCCGTTACGTCAATGTTTACCTAACGTTACATGAATTGACAGCTTGTCATAGATGTTTCGTTGAAGCGCGAAATTGAATGACGTCACAATTTTTCAGCAGGGCGCTCCTGAAAGTACCTAACTAAACTGCCGGCACAAACAACGAAGATAGAAAATAACGGAAACAGCGGCTTTAACGCGAACTTCAAAGTCCGCTTTCGGGGATTTCTCTCTGTCACTCAAACGAAGGCGTCATTAGAGTGACAGAGACAAATCCCCGAAATTTACGAATTTCGAAATTCGCGGTAGGGCCATTGGTAGTTATAAGCTACATTCCTTACAAACACATCAATACGTTTACTATTTATTGATTAAAGGCAAAATAAAACCAGTACAAATAATGATAAAAACAGACTGCCTTTTAAAAGCTTATTTGAATGATTTATTTTATTTTATAAATACACTTTTAAAGGTAGGTACTTTCAAGAGAATCAAATCATCATTTAAGCGCCTCAGCCAAACTATAGACAAGTGATCAATTATGCGACAATTACACTGCGTCGATTCGCCTAATGCGGCCGCCGAATCATTGCCAGGCAACCAACAATGTTTGCATGCGGCGAACGACCAAGTGTAATTGCCACTTCAGATTCATTGACAAGCACCGACAACCAAAACAGGGTTCCCTAGCAACCGCACAACTTTTAAGACGTTGGTCCATTGCCAACTGCCAAGCCTTGAGTTTCGACTGTAATAGAAATACGAATGAATCAGATACGTGAATTGGGTCTGTTTAGTAGAATTTGGTAAATTACGTAAGTGTCTCTGTCTAGGCCGATCGTTTTTTTATAGGCGTAATTTAGCTACACGTTGTTTAATTTTTGAGTGATCTTTTGCCAGAAAATGAGGCTACATTTAAAGTAAAGAAATTGAACTTTAAAAACCAGCACGTGTATTGTACTTCACATGAAACGAATACGAGATAAACTCTTGAGGCAGTTTGAGGCCCGACCACGAACTTCGAAATTCGAAAACTTCGGGGATTTGTCCCTGTCACTTTAATGAGGCCTTCGTTAGTGTGACAGGGACAAATCCCCGAAATTTGCGAACTTCGGAGTTCGCGGTACACCAACTGCTGGATAACTCTCAGAGACCCAACAAGTTTTACGTGATTTATAAAAACACCAACCATGAAACTAAAAATGAGCAGAACACATCGCTAAGACAAAACTGTGCCGATTTGTGCACATTTCTTCGTATTTACAAGACACGCACACATTAACAGGTATGCACACCGCCAATTCTCTATTAGAAAAAAGCTTACATTACCTACACATTTAGGTATAGATATATTCGCAAGAGCTTGGAATTGCATTTGTAGTGGTTGTATCAAAAATAACACTATTAGAGTGGACATGTCTTTGTAGTTAGGGTTTACTATTAGTCAATTAATGACAGTAGAGTGTGAAAAATTCAAATATAAAATGCCTGTGAAGTTGTAAATACATAATACCACCACATATGCAATTCCATGCTCTCAGTTAATTATCTATTTATACACATCGTTGTACCTATAGTCACAGCTTGTTTCGTAACTAGTTAGTTCATATTTCACTGTAGTAGACCAACTGGTGGAAATTCCAAAATTTCGAGGACATGTCTTTGTCACTCCAACGAAGTCACCTCCATTAGAGTGACTGAGACAAATGCTTGAACTTTCGGCCCGCTGGTTTCATCATTTAGTTTCACGAAACATACAACAGTAAACAGTGGACGTAACAAAAATGAAATGGTGACATAAATATGCTGGCATTAATGGCAGTAAAACAAGTCTTAAAAGCTGCGTTCGGTTCAGACCGTCAAGCCTCGATAGACGGTCGTGGTAATTAGAACATATTCGGTGCCGTATGTACACATACGTACCCCAACTGCACATGACCAACATTTCTGTTCTGGTCGTCCGATATCAGCGCCCGCGTCATTGACTCAGTCGTACCGGCCCCGCCCTCGTGCTAGCGGACAAACATACACATCAACACGGACAAAACATGGACCCAAGCTACGCTGCTAGTCTTCAACGGAATCCACGCTCCTTATCCCAAAATTTTTCCGATGCCGATACCTGTTGTAGTAAAAAAATAGCACCAACTCGGTGCGTGGCTACCAAGCTTGCATTGTTAGTCGTGTCTATTGCACAGCAATCGTGTTCAAAATACAGTGTATCAGAAAACTCTCGTCTACGACATGAATAAAATAAATGACATGCACAAACGATACGGAAAGCATGACGTAATGAAAGGAACCAAAGACCTATGGACTTCAAAAATAAAGTATGTATTCGTTAGTAAAATCTCACTCAGGCAGCTTGGTTAGCACGCTCTCTAAAGGGCCTTTCTCTAACACGTATTATTGGAAGAACGGATTCTGCTCTACTAAGCTCATTCCACACATTTGAGTTGTTACGTTCGTGATATAGGTACTATAAACCGGCGGACTCCAATGCTTGCCTGAGTGGTGAGCGGTAGACTCCTGTATCAGCGTCACAGTACAAGCGCTGAAAAACAACATCGCTTGATATGCCTTGACCTCCGACAACACTGCGAACAGTCAAGTCGAGGAAGTCAACGCATAGGGAGCGTTCAAAAGTCAATGGCATACCCAAGTTTGAGCGCTTGTCCGCCCGCCATGAGCCCTTCCTCTCCCAACAACGTGACTTGTTCCTCCTCGCGCGACGGGTCCGCCATCTTGTGCACACACGCGCCAAAATGGCGCCAAGGTCAATGACACAGCCAGAGTCACATAAGCGTTCAAATTTTGATTGATCGAAGGCTGAGCGGCCTTGCTTTGAATTGATTTCAAGCCTTTTTACACAGTTTTGTTTGACAAATTGACAACAATGGAAGCCGCATTATCGCAGTGACGTAAAAGAATAAACAAGAATGTGACATTGGCTGCGTGTGATGTTATTAAGTAACTATTGTACAGCAGTATTCACCTTCGCATTTTATATTTATTCTGAATTGTTTTTGAAGCCCAATTATTATGTTCCTTGAGCGAAGGCGAAGGTATTGTTAAGACCCACAACCTTTTTTTAAAAGAAAACTGTTAAGATTCAACAAGGAAAACAGTGGAAAGTTCTTTGTTCCGCTTTAGCATAAAAATATTAAGACGATTAGGACGAAATTTACGCAGAACAACCGATAATTAGTAATAGAGTATTGCAAGTGTACAACAATCAATTAGTACAATTGTCAAGTGCTTGTGAATCTTAAGTTTATTATTAATATATACTTTATGAAACACTGACCAACCAAATATAAATAAAAAGGAAGATGGTAAAATAAAAACAATATAAACGTCAGAAGGTGGGGCTAGTTTTTTTCTACAACAGTCCGACCTCTAAAAGAAGCAGTCACATGTTTTCGTGATATCATGAGCAATAACTGGTCAAAAGGCTGTAAAACCAATTGCATAGAAACAGTATCAAAACAAGCCTTAAAATGAAGATAAAGGCCATAAAATGGATCTAGGATCCGAGTTATGGAGGTAAATCAAACAAGTTTTACGGTTGTCATGTCTGCCGCGGCTGAACGGCTATCTTATCACAGTTATCAAGTTAATTATCTACGTGTAATCAATATTAAAAAAACGTTACGTAGATAATTGATCTTTTTGTGTCATGTGTTTAGTAAAAAATGTGATTGTATAATGGCGCTGAGGTCGTTTGGAAACTGTCATTTGGGGAGGATAAATTGCTCAAAAGTATATAGTATAAAGTTCGTTAAAATGTTCGTGATTATACGATGTTATGTACCTACTATCAAGGGCAGGGGCAATTCAATAGCTAACACTAGAATTTATGGGCTTTAGCTACGATTATATAAGAATTCAATTCATTCTAGTTTATAGTTTTTCCTGTCACTTGTCAGTTAATCAATCCTGACAACTGTTAGTTAATCTATTTTATAACCAAAAAGTGAAAATCCTAGCACATGATTGGTGCGGCAGTATGTCGCCGCGACACAATCTAGCCGTCCCTCTTTTGTTAATATATTAGTAAAAGACAGGACGCTATCTCACTAAGCCCACAGGTTATAAATGTGTATATGGAATTGACAGCTGTCACAATTGACTTACCTGCCGGGACTAACTACGGTTGTTTGATGCAAATTGTACACAAAGCACATTGTCTGTTTGGAACAACATAAGTACAATCGCGTCATTGCTTTTAGAAACATCCTTTCTCTGGCTATAGCTAACATCCTTACGTCGTATTCTTCAATGATAAATAATTATGTACACAGTTTTAAGGTTTAGTATCACGTAACCAATATACATGAAAGTCTTTTTTTTGAAGAGGAGAAAATGAAACGCTTAATGTGCGAATGTCATGCCCTCGCCAGACAAAGGATGAAAGACGTCGGTTCCGGCTATCTGGAACCGAAGGTCATAATCCCTAGGGTAGGCAAAATAGGGGGCAATTACACAAAAGATCCCAAGGGCCCAATAAGATAAGATCAGGGCCGCAGTATGTCAATCAAGAAAAGTATGTTAATAGCCAGATACTATATTATGGTAATCGGACAGCAAAGAGTTACAACAAGATCATTCTATTAAGAAAGGAGATTGTCACGTCAATCAGTCAGAACAGTTCCAAAGCCTCAGCGCCAAGTCAGTCCAAGTCCTGGTCACCACCAGGTCTTACCTCATCGAAGAACACTTGCGTCTTCCTGAGGATATGCTTCAGCTCGGTCAACTCCAGGTAATTCCTCTTCAGAGCTTCAGCGTTCTGGTTCACCTCACGGAGTTCATTCTCCAGTTTTTCGAAGGTGGCCTGGGGAAATAGTCGACATGTAGAAAACTTTACACGTAAATACAGGAAAGAAAACGAGCAATTAAAGGTGAAATTGTAATGGTTGTTTTCCGCTAAAAGGCATATATATTCAGTATCGTGTTTCGGGTAAGAAAAAAGCGGAAGATTTTTTTTTTCTCAAAAACAATTTGAATTTCCATTGAGTCTCGGCTAATTTGAAACAAAAATACTTCTCTATTACCTAATTGGAAAATGATACTGATGGTGATGATAAAATGAAATTGATATTCTCAAAGTATTTCAAATATCAGTATACAAACAACCAGTATACAATTAATGGCAGTAAGAATACATTTGTCACCACACCACCCCAACTCTTCCCGCGGGTGTCGTAAGAGCCGACTAAGGGATAATTAATGTCACTGACCATCATTTGATACAAGATTGATGATGGGCAGCAGCGTCATCAACTCATCATAGTGGACACATTACTGCGATCGCCAATCCGTTTGCCCAGCGTGGCGATTATGGGCATTTACCTCCTAATGCGTCTATACGCATAGTTAATAGGAGAGGCCTACGTCCAGCAGTGGACTGAGATAGGCTGATGAAGAAGTACTTATAGTATTAGGAGTTCCTTATTAGGCATCTGATGATGAAGGCACCTTTAAGTTTTCAATCACTGAATTTGAAACAATGATTGCGTTATCGCGTGTCGTTTATTTTTATCATTATAGAAGTTTTGATATTTTTTGTTAGTTTTTACAGGTTTCAATGCCAGAACAATATGAAACATTATACCACCATCATTTTACGGAAAATTCGAATAAAATAACTCTAACTGCAATGTAGGTGTTTTATAAATGCGTTTGAACTGATGAGCATTTTTTTTAGCTAAGATCTTACACACGGTTTCAAGGTTTGGAGTTACAAAAAGCATAAGCTACGATATCCGCATACTATCAGGCAGCCGGCTTGTATGCTACCGTCATATTGTAAGAACCGGCCAAGAACATGTCTGGCCATGCTCAGTGTAGGGTTCCGTAGTTGTTCAAAAACGGCTGGGCCGATCATGTTCGAAATTGTTTTATTTTAAAGTATTCTATAATGATTTTTTTGCACCCATGGATCAAACATTAGCAAACATTTTTATAATTCTGGACCGTAGGTATAGGTATATCTCCGAAAATATTGACTATGAAAAAAACTTTCTTTTGAGACACATGTTAGCGTTTACTAAGTATAATAGAAATATTATTAATTTTATTGTAATATCAACGTTGTAACTCGTTGATGAGAAATATTACCTGGCAACACCATCTTTCACCTTAACGGCTATCACCCCTCATTGATTAAGAAGACCGACCGAACAGGTAGTCAGTAAAATGGCGGGAGCAGTACTTTATAAAAGGGAGAACAGTCAATGCAGAGGCATTCTATCACGGTGTGTTTGACAGTTTAAATCAACGGTGAAAGATAGTGTTGTTGAGGATCATTTGTGATTAATTAAGGTAAGATGTACTTGTTTAAAACTTAACTAATTATGTCGATTTTCCATTCCATGTGTATATTTACTACAAAATAAACGTGTATGAAATAACTTGGTGTTTCCCTTTCAAATCAGAAGCAGGGATACCGAAAAATATTTTTTTCGTTTAGACTCTGCCCACAGTGTTTAAATAGGAGTTATCTAAGTATTATCTTGAAGGTTATCTGAATTAAGCATGTTAAAAGGATAAACCAATCTTATTGCTTGTTATACCCTGTTGTCGAAGAATTTACCAGACAGAAAAAAAAAACATGTTAATTTCGGCAATACAGTGTTTTAAATTAATTTAACGATTAAATTTAAGTAATTAATGGGTTTATATATGGTAAGTATAGTCACTTTAATTAATTTTACTAGATCCTAATCTACCCACATTAAAATTAACCGTTACTATCAAATAATAAAAAGATATCAGTGCAGTATATAACAATTCAGCTTTCACCTTAGCTTTTACCACAAGCTAATGCCATATGTTTTGCTCAGCTTTCGATAAAGGGATTTCTATTGTTTTATGACTCACAATATAGTTCTCAATTGATAGCGTGTACATAATTTGCCAGGGTTTTACCTACTCTGGGAGTGTTTAAGCATTTTTGTCTGTGTTACGCTTTTGAAAACGCATTGCAATTATTATTTGGATATTAGTTTAAATATTAATAAAAATACCGATCGTGTAGACTATTTTTCTATTTAAATGTTTAAGCACTGTATTTAAAATAAAGCTGCATTCAAGGAATGCGATAATGTTACAAATACCATGATATTCAATAGCTTTGCACTGCTTCAATAGCTTACCCTTCATTAAAATACAATTAATATCTGTATTTTAGTAAATTTTCCGATATGGGATATTCACTATGTGTAACTTTGCTTCAGGTCATGAATAACCGAAACCAAAGCCTAGACAGCAGTGCCAGCAGTAACACGGAGGGTGAGCCAATCAGCACGGGTCGCCGAAGTCGCGACCCGGCAAGGCAGACTCCGCGGCGACGCAGTAATCGGAGCGAGGGAGCGGATGGGAGTCTGATCACCAGGCAAGTCCGCAAACGCTCAATTAATAGAACACGGAGTAGGGAGCCGTCTAGGGTTATTTCGAGAATCCCTCGTTGACGACGGCAAAACTCCAAGGTTAATAAAGTAACATTAAATGATAACAATGGAGCTGGTAGGAGTCGATCACGGGTTCGCCACCAAACATCGCGACAGACCAGAAAGCGACATCGGAGTTATTCTCGAAGTTCTAGTCGATCATATGCAAACTCTTCAGATGAAGCTTACGGAGCAAGGGGAACGCGACGTCGCCGTCATAGTCATAGTAGTGCTAGTTATGACAGTCCTGTTAAAAAGTTATTAAAACGGAGACGGTCACGTGAGCCCTCGCGTCGTTCGCATCGCAAATTGCTAAGTGAATGTGAAAACTTACCAAGTAATGAACAAAACATTATTCATAAACTTTTAGATGTACGAGGGTGGATTGGAAAGTTTTGAGCCTAACCTATAAAATAACGAATTTTGTCTAAATAATTATTTTATTTCTCTACATAATCTCCAGAACGATCTATACACTTTTGCCATCTGGTTTCTAAGTTTCGAATTCCTTGTAAAAAAAAGAATCTTCAAGGTCATCAAAATATTCAGCTACAGCTTCTTGTACCTCGATGTTCGTCGTAAATTTTCGTCTTGCTATGTGTTTTTTTAGATCGGGGAAGAGATGGTAGTCGGACGGGGCCAAATCCGGCGAATATGGTGGGTGCGGCAACAATTCAAAGCCACAATTATGAATTTGTGCAATTGATTTCGCCGCTGTATGGACAGGAGCATTGTCTTGGTGGAATAATATTTTCTTAGACAGCATACCAGGCCTTTTTATTTTTATTTCTTCACGCAAACGTAGTAAAAGTGTGCAATAATAATCTGCATTTATGGTCTTTCCCTTTTCAAGAAAGTCAATCATAATGATCCCTCTACAGTCCCAAAAGACTGAAGCCATTACCTTCTTGGTTGACAATACGGTCCTGGCTTTTTTAGGGGGTGGCGAACCTGCTCTTTTCCATTGCTTTGATTGTACTTTTGTCTCTGGTGTATTGTGGTGAACCCAAGTTTCATCCATAGTTATGAAACGGCTAATAAAATCTTGAGGATCACTTTGATACAGATCTAAACAATCCTGTGACACTGTATGGCGGGTGCGTTTGTTTTCGGCTGAAAGCAGTCTAGGTACCCATCTGGCAGAGACCTTAGAAAATCCAAGATCGTTGGTAATTATATTTTGTGCCCGTTCATAAGAAATGCCTATAGCTTCCGCTATCTCTGCGATCTTCAACCTCCTATCATTTAAAATTAGGTCTAGTATTTTATTGACGTTTTCATCCGTGGTAGCCGTCAGCGGCCTACCGCTCCTAGGTTCATCTTGCACTGCTTCTCTGCCACGTTTGAAATCAGCCACCCATCTTTTAATGGTGGCATATGATGGGGCAGATTCCCCTAAAGTTTCGAACATATCTTCATAAATTTCTTTTGGCGTTAACCCTTTCTTTTGTAAATATTTTATAACAGAACGATACTCAATTTTATCCATTTCTATGAAAACCGTGAACACTCTTTGCAAAATCAATCACAACTTTTGCAATTTTGACAGAAGAAAATCAAAAGACGGCAGTTTATAATTGAAAAAGAAGTGGCTATAACGTGCCAGTATTTTTTTTTTATTTTTATTTAAATGTCAACCTAAGGCTCCAAACTTTTCAATGCGACCTCGTACTAACGAATGTAAAAGGTAGTTCGACCGCTAAGCTTTCTTTAACAAATGTCGTTCCAGAATTTGACCCTATGTCTAAAGAGCAAACCATAATAACCTGGCTTACCAAAGTAGAGGAGTGCGCAGAAATCTATAAATGGAATGACCGTGAAATAATACATTTTGCTATACCAAAATTGACAGGCGTTGCAAAGCTATGGTACCAGGGGTTAAACTCTGTACTCTACACATGGAACGAGTGGAAAAGAAAGCTTATTGAGTCGTTCCCTTGTAGGCAAGATTATGCGGAACTGTTGAGCGATATGCTGGCCAAGCGTGCGCGTTATGGGGAGTCGCTAGAGCAGTATTATTATGCAAAAATAAATCTAATAAATAGATGCGGTATTAGTGGCCGTAATGCTGTTGACTGTCTATTACATGGCGTAGATGATCGCGCAGCTAGAGTAGGTGCACAAGCGGCACGTTTCCGCATGCCAGAAGACGTACTTAAATATTTTAAAACTGTTAAATCAAGCGGTATAAGAGAACAAAATGAGAAATCAACTCGCGATAGGAAATTCGATCGTAGTAGTGATAAAGGCAAGATAGATGGGATTAAAAAGAGCGGAATAGGTACCATCTTGATAACGTGTCATAATTGCAATGAAGAAGGCCATAAAAGTTTTCAATGTAAAAAATCTCCTAGCAAGTGTAATTCATGCAATAAAACTGGTCACCTAGATACTTACTGCAGACTTAAACCTTTAAACAAGCCTCAAATTTTAGAACGCTGCAATAATGACAATGCAATCGAGAAACAGGTAGCTGTAATAGACCAACAGACTGGAACTAATCGAAAATACCTGATTGACATTCACGTGAATGGATTTAGTGTACCTTGTCTGGTAGATTTAGGTGCAGAGTGTACAGTTATAAAAGAAACTGAAGCAAAGCGTTTAGGACTGAAGTTAATAAATGATGGTTTGCCCTTGCCGTCATTAATAGGTCTTGGGGAGGTTAGGTCGACACCTATAGGTAGATGTTTTGCAAACGTGACAGTTCAGGGCATACAGGAAAACATTGAAATTATGGTTGTGGATGATGCAAGAATGAGATATCCAGTCCTGTTAGGTCATTCATTCACAGAAAAACCCCATATAATAATCACTAAGACTCCTGATCAAATATTCTTTGAAAAAGATAGCCAAACAAAATTATATCTCTCGGTTCTAAATGATATCAGCATTGCTTCTGGTCTAATGTCCATTATTCCAGTAGAATCGGTCGTCACATACACAGGTCAAATTTTTGTAAACTGTACCATCCGGGGTACGGATGACAATAAACACTACCTGCTCCCGGGCGAATATAAATTGGTAAATGGAAAAGGACACCTGCTTGTTCAAAACATCTGTGAAAACCCTATATCGTTCACAAAAGGTTCTTTACTAACACGTTCTACCCCAATCGTAAAAGAGCATAACGTATGTTCTGTATCATTCGAAGATAATTGTTTCGACGAAAATCTCAAATGTGGAAGTCAATTGACTGTTGTTGAAAGGCAACAATTAAAAGATTTACTTTCCCAGTTTACAAACTGTTTTTCATCCGGTTTAAAAGATATAGGGTTCACAACAGCAGGGGAAATGGTAATAGAACTTGATAACCATGAACCAGTAGCTTATAGACCATATCGAATGTCTTATAGCGAAAGGTCCCTCGTCAGCGATATGGTACATGAAATGGTTGATGCTGGAATTGTAAAGGAGTCCTCATCACCATACGCGAGCCCGATAGTATTGGTTAAGAAAAAAACTGGCGAAAAACGTTTATGTGTAGATTACAGAGCATTAAATAAGCGTACCAAGAAGGACCATTACCCTCTACCTCTAATAGATGATCAACTTGATAGATTAGCTGGAAATACTGTATTCATATCATTAGACCTAGCGTCCGGTTACTACCAGATTCCCATAGAGCCAGCGTCACAAGATAAAACTGCCTTCATTACACCCGACGGTCAATATCAATTCACCCGAATGCCATTCGGCCTCGTCAACGCCCCGTCCGTCTTCCAACGTACAATTAATAAAATACTAGCTGAAGCTAAAATTAAATACGCCCTCGTATACATGGACAATATTTTAATTCCCGCACATTCGTTTAAAGAAGGCCTAGACCGCCTTAAGGAAGTCCTTTCGCTACTCCAGCAGGGAGGACTAACCTTGAAGCTGTCTAAGTGCCACTTTTTTATGGACAGTATAGAGTTTCTTGGATTTGAGATTAACGCTAATGGCATTAAGCCAGGACAGAAGAAAACAGACGCCGTTTCCAAATTCCCCGTTCCTAAAAGTCCACGCGAACTACAACAATTCCTTGGCCTCGCAAGCTTCTTTCGTAGGTTTGTTCAAGGTTTCGCGACACTAGCTAGGCCACTAACCGATCTTCTCAGGAAAAATAACGATTTTGCTTGGGGGCCCGAACAAGACGAGGCCTTTGAAGCCATAAAATCACATTTAACACAAAGGCCTCTACTAGCTTTGTATGACCCTAAAAGGGAAACTCAAGTCCATACTGATGCTAGTAAGTTTGGTATAGGTGGGATTTTACTACAAAAAGATGACTCGGGAGTGTTCAGACCTGTCTCTTATTTCAGTAAGAAAACTACACCAGATGAACGTAAATTCCATTCATTTGAACTAGAAACCCTTGCGGTCGTGGCTTCCCTCAATCGATTTCGAGTGTACTTACTAGGTATCCCTTTTAAAGTCTTAACGGACTGTAACGCTTTAAGGACTACACTATCTAAACGGGATCTCGTACCTAGGATAGCGCGCTGGTGGGTACAACTTCAGGAATTCGATTGCGAAATTGAATATCGTCCCGGGTCTAGGATGTTGCACGTCGATGCCTTAAGCAGGAACCCGGTTGAGGAAGCTAGGGAGGAACTGCATGTTTTAGATGTTCTTACCGTAGGCACAGAGGACTGGATAACCACGGTTCAAAACAGTGACACTGAAATATTACGCATTAAAGAGATTCTTAATGACCCAGCATCCGATCGAGTCAAAGACATAATAGACAACTATAAGATCAAAAATGGCAAGGTGTACCGTATTGTAGGTAAGGAAGACAGTGACATTAGGTGGTTAGTTCCCAAGGGCGTGCGATGGCAAATTGCCAAGATGAACCACGACGATATTTGTCACTTCGGGTTTGATAAGACTTATTCACGCATTCAAGAAACCTACTGGTTTCCAAAAATGAGGAAATTCATCAAAAAATATGTAAAATCGTGCTTAGAATGCGCTCGAACCAAAGACGTGACTGGCAAACAACAAGGGGAATTACACCCTATTCCAAAACTAAAAGTCCCATTTCACACCATACACGCGGATCATTTGGGTCCATTCGTACGTAGCAAAAGGGGAAATTGTTATTTGCTGGTTATTGTTGATGGGTTTACCAAGTACACGAATATCAAACCAGTAAGGGATACTAAAACTAATACTACGGTTTGGGCCCTTAAAGAACACATACGTTGCTTTGGGGCACCAGTAAGACTAATTACAGATAGGGGAACATCCTTTACAAGCAATAAATTCCGTTCATTTGTTAAGGATAATAATATGAAGCATATATTAAATGCTGTTGCAACGCCTAGCGCGAATGGGCAATGCGAACGGTACAATCGAACCATTCTCAGCGCCTTGTCTGCAAAAACTAGCGACAAGGACGATAAAAACTGGGATGAGTACATATGTGACATACAAGTAGGACTTAACACGACATTAAACAAAACAACAGGAAAGAGTCCCTCAGAGCTCCTTTTCGCTTTTAATATAAACAGTAGCTCTGAAAATGTTTTGAGTGAAGTATTAGACGACACAAAGGGGGTGACAATAGATAATATACAAGAAATAAGGACAGAGGCATCTGAACGTATAATACAACAGCAAGCAAAATACAAAACAAGATTTGACTCGAGACGTAGGGCTACTCATGTTTATTCAGAAAACGATTTAGTCAGTGTAAGGCGCGAAGTTCCCAGTGATGGTGCATCAAAAAAGTTGGCTAGTAAGTTCCAAGGGCCGTACCGGATTGCAAAAGTTTTGCCTAATGATCGATTCTTAATAGAAGACACCCCGTTAACACGCAAGCATGGTCATCGCAAGTACGAGAATGTAGTTGCAATAGATAAATTAAAACCTTGGCTCGCATTTAATAGAGATACCGATACTACTGAATCAGAATCAGAAAATCTGACCGAATAGGATTAAATGTATAATGTTAAAATAACAATTGTTTTATTTTGTATAAGTACTTATACGCGTAATACGTTATTTACATTATAGCCCTCCTTTAAGACCTTTTCTTTGTTTTATTTTTCATTAAATAGTAAACCATATTTAAGCTTTGTTATAGCAACTAATTAGTATCATAACGCGAAGGGACTCGCTTAGGTAGGATGGCCGAGCTGTTAGCGTTTACTAAGTAGAATAGAAATATTATTAATTTTATTGTAATATCAACGTTGTAACTCGTTGATGAGAAATATTACCTGGCAACACCATCTTTCACCTTAACGGCTATCACCCCTCATTGGTTAAGAAGACCGACCGAACAGGTAGTCAGTAAAATGGCGGGAGCAGTACTTTATAAAAGGGAGAACAGTCAATGCAGAGGCATTCTATCACGGTGTGTTTGACAGTTTAAATCAACGGTGAAAGATAGTGTTGTTGAGGATCATTTGTGATTAATTAAGGTAAGATGTACTTGTTTAAAACTTAACTAATTATGTCGATTTTCCATTCCATGTGTATATTTACTACAAAATAAACGTGTATGAAATAACTTGGTGTTTCCCTTTCACACACGAAAACAAAAAATCATCCCCACATTACGAGTATGGGAGGTGTCCAAATTTTTTTTCGTAAATTTTGTTCTACCGCTTTGCTTTCATGATTAATATGTATACCTATACCAAAAATGCAAATTTCTAATACTAACGGCCACTGAGCTATGCTGCCGACAGACAGACGGACATGGCGAAACTATAAGGGTTCCTAGTTTACTACGGAACCCTAAAAAGGGTTGTAATATTTCGGCATCAGTAATAAAGATTAGCTCTCGTCAAGGTATCTATTTACACTGCCACATCAAACCAAAAACGGCATATCTCAATAGGATTTTCCTTCTACATATGCCCTTATGGAATCAAGGTTCAAAAGTTACTATTTACGGAGAAGCAGCGTGACTGTCGTATACCATTGTGACTGACGTAGATGTAATTGAGATAATTAAGAGGTAATTAATATTGTTTTTGCAGGTTCCGAGATAATCTTGTGGCGTATCATGCGGTTTAATCACGTGGTATATTACATAGTTCAATCGCCGTCGGTTCACCACTAATCTGCCATAATTAACCATTTCGAGTCAGGAACGTCTATAGACCTTGAGTTAATAAATATGCCTACCAACAACTTACTTAAAATTTCGCCTGAAAGCGTTTAGAGGTGCATTCAGACCAAACAAGCCTTCGCTCTATCCCCCACTCTCTACGAAATCAACGAATCACGTTTTGTGTAGCGATTGAATTTCGTAGAGTAGGGGGATAGAATAGCGAATGCTCGTTTGGTCTGCATGCACCTAAAGGTGCGTTCAAACTAAAAGAGCATTCGCTGTTCTAACCTCCCACTCTACGAAATCCGATCGGTACACAAAACATGATTGGTTGATTTCGTAGAACGGGCGCTAGAACAGCGAATGCTCTTTTTTAAACGCACCTTTAGAGCGAGTATAGAATGTCAGGTGGAACTAAAATTCAGTTCTGCGGTTTTCTGTAGTCATAATGAAAATGAAAAATGTTTATTTCCGTTTACAATAATTATCTTAAAGCTAGTGATGGGCAGCTAGAGGTGTGCGCCGATGGCCAAACCATCGGCGGCGGCCGCCGGTCTGAATATGGCCGGCGGCGGCGGCGTAATCGGCGTGATCGGCGTAATGAAAGAGACAAGTTAAAATTTTAAAAAGAACGGTTTTATTCAAAATTTCTAAACAAAACATCAAGGAACTAAACATTTTTTCTCGCCGCCGGCGGTAAAAAACTTGCGCCGCCGCCGTCACCGGCGTGGACTCGGCGTGACCTTGACGAGGCATCACAAAATTACGCTTCTTTTAATACCGACATTTCAATGTTTTTAGATAGCTAAAAATCGTTGTTAACATCACCTTTCGAAAAGGTTTAACAAATATTATGGTTGTACACTGTATTGTACAGTCGAGTACAAAGATTATGTATATGCCTAGAAGTTACAAAATTATGTATCTATTTACGTTATTAACCATGTAGTATTATTAATTATTAAAACCAATACTCTTAATGTGTCTTCCTGACGACGGAAACCACAGCGGACGCTAATCAGAACCTTCAAGATGTGGTTTGAATCCTCAGGGAGGAAGGTACGAGATTTTGTGAAATTCAGCGCTGGGGCAGGAAGTCAAGGTCCAATACTAGGAAGTAATAGTAATAGTTAAGGTACAATACGGACTAAAGTCCGGTGCTCCAATACTCTTTCGATTGAAAGAACGATCATCAGAACCGAAGGACAAAGGTTTTCGTACAATCTTTAGGACTCTAGGAAGAAACCACATGACGAAGATGACTACAGCTCGTGGAGAAGTCATTACTTCGAAGCTGGCAGTCCTTTCCGAAGTAGAAGACTTCTGTGGCCCATTATACGCTTCCCATAAATCTCGTCCTGATCTCAAAAATGAGGATTCTAGACCCACTTTGATACGCCACTACACCGAAGACCTGCTAGAAGTCAGTATCGGAGAAATCGAGGTCGCTCTTGGGCATCTTAAAAACGGAAAAGCCCCTGGATAAGTAGGATGGCGTTACAATTGTTAAAAGTAGGAGGTAAACCCGTACTGAGGGAGCTCCAACACTCCATCCAAGCATTTCAACGCTGTCCGATTCGAAGGGAGAACTTCGGAGGCATGGAGTACAGGGGTGGTCGTCCTGTTCTTCAAAAAGGGAGACAAACCCCTAATGAAGAACTATCGATCCATTTCTCTTCCAAGCCATGTCTATAAGCTGTTCCCAAGAGTGATCACGACCCGTCTTGCGCGGAGACTCGGCGAATTCCAACCTCCGGAACAGGCTGGATTTCGGAGCGGATACGGCACCATAGACCACATCACATCCACACAGTGCGGAAAATTATACAGAAGACCGAGGAGTATAATCAGCCTTTGTGTGTAGCATTTGTGGACAATCAGAAAGCCTTTGACTCGATTGAGATCTGGTCTGTTCTAGAGTCCTTGCAGCAATGTCAAGTAGATTGGCGATACTTTCAAGCGATAAGATGTCTCTACGAGGCCACCACCATGTCCATCCAAGTACATAATCAGCAAACAAATCCTATACAATTGATTGCATTGAGGCGTGACACAAGGGGACGTTATCTCCCCGAAATTGTTCTAAAATGCAATGAAGGACATGTTTAAGAGGCTGATCTGGAAAGGACGTGGCATCAATATTGATGGCAAGTACGAGAGATAGTATGTATACCTCGGGCAAACATTGCAGATGGGTAGGAACAACTTCGAGGATGAGGTGAATAGAAGAATTAAGCTAGGTTGGGCAGCATTTGGGAAGCTACTTCGAGTCTTCACATCGTCGATCCCAATTTCAAAAGTCTTCAATCAGTGCGTCCCACCCGTCATGTCATGACGTACAGAGCCAAAACGTGGACACTGACGGTACGGCTGGTCCACAAGTTCAAGGTCACTCAGCGCGCTTTGGAAAGGGCTCTATGCTCGGCTTCTCTCTGCAGGATCGAATCAGAAAAAAGGTTATCCAGCAGAAAACCAAAGTGATCGATATAGCGTGGAGCGACGATTTGGCAGGATTGAAGACGGTTGCGTGAAATTAGGGAGGCCTATGTCCAGCAGTGGACTGCGATAGGCTGATGATTATGTATTGTTCAGTGTGAATATTTAACTATAGTTAAAGAGCATTTGAGTCAATCCCACTGACAATTTCAGTTTTGCTATGGAAAATTTCGGTCCTTGCTATTTAAATCTATGAACAACTGTTTTTAAGGCCACGCCTCCGATCAATTTTGACCGGCGCGCCGCCGCCGGCTATTTGGCCATCGGCGCTCATATTTACTGCTGCGTAACATTAAGCGTGCGTTCCGCGTCCACTCAAAATGGCTGACTGACTCCCCGCGCTTATGGTGCCGGGCTGCCACCTGCTATTCTATTCTCTTATTCACACATTCGACGCTGCGTTCGTCAACGAGCTCGACGTCGAGACAGCCTTGTCTAAAATCGTAGCTGTTTTATTTGACATTAGGAATCGAGGCTGTGAGCGAGGTTGTGGGCGAGTTCGTCGCTGTTTTTCGTTAGAGAATACGAAGTTCGTACAACGTTTAACTCTCGACGCAGTGTAGTTCCAGCTCACGCTGCAAGGCGGTTTTCTTAGTGAATAACACTGCTGCTCGGCGTACGGACGTCCCGCACCCCCAGCCCCCGCATCTTGCACTCTTGCGCCGTTGACAACGTTTATGTTGCCTGTATCGCATACGTTATTTATTGCTATCTCGTTATTACTACAAAACAAACCACGGAGAGTGTTCGCTTCTTAATTTGTTTGGCATGCAGGTGAATTTGCTTTATATTAAATAAATTTTTGGGTAATGATGCGTGATCTACCTGAGTACCTACGCGAAGTGTGAGAAATATAATCTAGGATACTTCTATTGACGTGTTGCAATGTACGCACACAAAACAGATAAAAAAAATCAAGAATTATTGTCACGCCGATTTCACGCCGGTGAAAACATCGGCGGCGGCGGCGTGGCTAAAATGACCGGCGGCGGACGCCACGCCGATCGGCGCACACCTCTAATGGGCACCTCCTTTTAAGCTTTAGTAAAGCCTGTGCCAGGAGGTGTCGCTCCTCCATTTTAGAACCATTTTAGACGTCGTTATTATTATTATTTTTAAACAATTGTGTATTGTACTATGGGACCGACATGCGATTCAAGACAAATCTCCTAAATAAAGAAGTATGAGCTCACCTCAAGATCGATCATCTCTCTTGGTTGAGGAGCCTCTGGGCACTATCCAGGGATCTCCAGCATTGGGATGCCGTCGCGACGGATTTCCTTCTCAAAGTAGCGGACCTCAGTAGCTCAGCAAATCTCCCTCTAAATAAGGAAGCATGAGCTCACCTCAAAGTCACCCAAAGGCAATGGAGAGAGCTATGCTAGGAGTCTCTCTGCGAGATCAGATTAGAAATGAGACCATCCGCACCAGAACCAAAGTAACCGATATAGCTCTCCGAATCGCTAAACTGTAGTGGCAGTGGGCGTAGAACCGATCGCCGTTGGAGCGGAAATGTTCTCGAGTGGCGTGACCGGAAGGCGCAGCGTGGGTAGGCTCCACACAAAATGGACTGATGACCTGATGAAGGTCGCAGGAGTCCGCTGAATGCGGGTGGCACAGGACCGGTCATTGTGGCAATCTTTGGGGCCTACGTTCAGCAGTGACGTCTTTCGGCTGATATGATGATAAAGAAGTATGAGCTCACCTCAAGATCGATCATCTCTCTTGGTTGAGGAGCCTCCGGGCACTCCCCAGGGATCTCCAGCATTGGGATGCCATCACGACGGATCTCCTTCTCCAGGTAGCGGAGTTTACGCTCCATCTCATCGCAGCGGCGGACCTCATTGACGAATTTGCGTTGGAAGGCGTTCACGTCTGGGTTTAACTGTGGAATGAAAATAAAATAAATATCTTAAATCTTACACAAATCGACCTAGTCCCACGGTAAGCTCAATTAAGTAATATATATAATAGATAGATACATATAGATACTTAAATACATAGACAGCCATGACCATGGAACAAATATTTGTGATAAATAAATACACAAATAATGCCCTCGCCGGGATTCGAACCCGGAACCTCCAGCTTTGTAGGCAGGGTCACTACCAACTAGGCTACGGAGGCTGACAAAAAAATAAGTAGGTTAATTATTGGGGTTCAGCAAAATTTTTTTTGGTTGTTAAATCTTTTCATATTTACAGGTGAACGCGGATGCCTCTACTTTAATTGAACGCGGTTTTATATGGAACAGAAGAGTAACAAGTCAAAGAGTGTACATTTGTACAATCAGCCAAAAATGTCTAGTCTAGTCTGTTTTGACCTTATTATCACGGAATGGAGTTGAAAGTGGTAGGTAGACCAGATTTTTAGCTGACTATACAACTTGAAGAATATTAAAAAGGTGGGTTTACACCAAACGAGCGAATGATCATTCTATCCCCAGCATTCCTCACTCTACGAAATTCGTTCGTTACACAAAACGTAATTCGTCGAAATTCATTGATTTCGTAGAGTGGGGGATATAATGATTAATGAGCTTCGCTCGTTTGGTGTAAACCCATCTTAACAAGTTGTACCTTTTATAAATATTAGATGTCATATACCAAAGCCGGCCACTCGGTCTTAGCCGAGGGGTACAGCATCAGCCGCGAAAGCTGAGTACGTGGGTTCGATCCCCACCTCGGACATAGGTGATCTTGGTCGTTTTCCTTTGGTATATGACATCTAATATTTATAATTTATATAGTATGAAGTAGTGTGACTACTGGAGAAAAATTGAAAGTACAAATCAAAATATTTAGTTAATAAATAATTTGATTTGTGTTTTCGCAATATGTTCAAGTTGTACCTTATTTTCTATATCTATGTCTATGTCTGCTTGAATTAACTATGTTTATGCAAGCTTTATATTTCTTTAGTCAAAGGGACACATACTTAACATATTAACATGTCGATAAAATAATTTTATATTCAGTGATTCAATACATAACAATGTCACCGCCGTTTTACATGACTTAGTTGTAAAATACCAAATAAAACCTTATTGCTACGACATACGGTCTAATGGTTCAGTATAACAACTCGTTTGTATAATTTGTAGTGCGATGCATATAGGAAGCGAGATGTGGGAGGTGAAGTGATTGAACTGCAGACTATTGAAGGCCACTTAACTTGAATACATACATTAATAACATTTAAATCAATATTAATTTATCTCGAGTGGACGCACAATGAATGTAACGAAAGTCAGTTTCAACTAAATATGATTAATGGCTTGGCCTACTGCCGGCAAAATCGAAATTCGTAAATTTCGAAGATTTTTCTCTGTCACTCCAACGAAGGCGTCATTAGAGTGAGAGAGACAAATTCTCGAAATTTGTGGATTTCGATGTTCGCGGTAGAGCCGCTGTCACGATCCCTGGACAAAGATATCAGATAAAATTGTCAATATCCTTTTCGCCATATAAAAGAAACGGTCTGCTAACATTTATCTGACCTGACAGTTATATTTTATTCGGGTATATATGGTCAAACGAGACCTTAGAAGATAAATTATAAATCGTCGGTTAACGACCAAAACTCACTAAGTATCGAATACCTACTTGAAATAAAGCTCGTATCCAAGTTCTGATTCAATACTGACATACGAGGTTACTATGAGGAATGACAGTTTTTATAGTGAATATTAGTGCGGACAGCTCACGACCGATCTTTGTGGAACTCTCTGGGGGAGGCCTCTTTACTCCGGGGCAAAGACTTCTGTTATATAAGTTGCAAGTCAGACCCCATATGGAGTATTGCTGTCACCTCTGGGCAGGAGCACCTGTATACCAGCTTGCACCCTTTGACTCGGTTCAGAGACGAGCTGTCCGAATAGTCGACGATCCCAGACTCACAGGCGGTATTGAACCCTTAAGTCTAAGGAGAGACTTCGCCTCCTTATGTGTGTTCTATCGTCTGTACAATGGGTTGTGCTCTGAAGAACTGTTCGACATGATGCCAACGTCCACTTTTCATCATCGCACCGCTCGCCACCGACTCACACCTTGCAACCTAAATGGTCGCGCACCGTGCGGTTTCAGAGGAACTTCCTCCCGCGGACGGTCCGTCTGTGGAATGAGCTCCCTGCCGAGGTTTTCCCGTTGGACTACAGTATGGGGTTCTTCAAAAGAGGAGTGTACAAGTTCTTATTGGGTCGGCAACGCGCATGTGACACCCCTGGGGTTGCAAGCGCCCATAGGCTACGGTGACTGCTTTCCATCAGGCGGGCCGTATGCTTGTTTGCCACCGACGTGGTATCAGAGTTGGGCGTAATCAATTCCTTTTGGAATTAATTACAGGGTTACATTCCAGTAATGACGATTCCTCAGTAATGAATTACTAGTATAATAAAAATTACTGTAATGCTGTACTATGGTTACGCCTGTAATCCATTCCTTTGGGATCGGTATTGTAATCAGCTACTGTAATATTGAATCCACCGTAATCAAGTACTTCTGTAATCTGCATTACTTACAAAGTAATTTTGTTACTATTACTCGAAGAAATTGTTTTTGATTTATATGTCATTCTAGTTGATATCTGACATCCTAGCAGTTTCATGAATGTTAAAAACGTATTCTGAAAATGTAGTATATTTTTAAGATTCAAAATGGCGGCAACTTTTTTTTGCAATTTTCATCATTATACTCGTTTTTGACTAATTCGCATACGTGGAATTCGATTTTCGGGTCCATTCTAAGATCCAAGATGGCGGCAACTTTTTTTAGCAATTTTCATCATTATACTCGTTTCCGACTAATTCGCATACGTGGAATCCGATTTTCGGGTCCATTCTAAGATCCAAGATGGCGGCAACTTTTTTAGCAATTTTCATCATTATACTCGTTTCCGACTAATTCGCATACGTGGAATCCGATTTTCGGTCCATTCTAAGATCCAGATGGCGGAAACTTTTTTTAGCAATTTTCATCATTATACTCGTTTCCGACTAATTCGCATACGTGGAATCCGATTTTCGGGTCCATTCTAAGATCCAAGATGGCGGCAACTTTTTTAGCAATTTTCATCATTATACTCGTTTCCGACTAATTCGCATACGTGGAATCCGATTTTCGGGTCCATTCTAAGATCCAAGATGGCGGCAACTTTTTTTAGCAATTTTCATCATTATACTCGTTTTCGACTAATTCGCATACGTGGAATCCGATTTTCGGGTCCATTCTAAGATTCAAGATGGCGGCAACTTTTTTATTAGCAATTTTCATCATTATACTCGTTTCCGACTAATACGCATCCGTGGAAGCCGATTTTCGGGTCCATTCTAAGATCCAAGATGGCGGCAACTTTTTTTAGCAATTTTCATCATTATACTCGTTTCCGACTAATTCGCATACGTGGAATCCGGTTTTCGGGTCCATTCTAAGATCCAAGATGGCGGCAACTTTTTTTAGCAATTTTCATCATTATACTCGTTTCCGACTAATTCGCATACGTGGAATCCGATTTTCGGGTCCATTCTAACATCCGAGATGGCGGTACAATGTTTTTCTTTTTTTTTTGTAATTATTGACATTGTAGTCGTTCTTACATACACGAATTTATCGTCAATTTAAGATCTAGGATCTAAGGACCTACCTAGTGAAAATAGAATATTTGGATTCCACGTGCGTGAATTAGTCAAAAACTAGTGACAAAAATTGCTAAAAATTGTGTCGCCATCTTGAATCTTCAAACGAACCCTAAATTCGGGTTCCACGTATGTGTTTTAGTCGAAAACGAGTACAATGACAAAAATGACAAAAAAAAAGAAAAAAATTGTGCCGCCATCTTGGATCTTAAAATGGACCCTAAATTCGGGTTCCACGTATGGGTATTAGTCGAAAACGAGTACAATGACAAAAATGACAAAAAAAAGAAAAAAAATGTGCCGCCATCTTGGATCTTAAAATGAACCCCAAATTCGGGTTCCACGTATGTGTTTTAGTCGAAAACGAGTACAATGACAAAAATGACAAAAAAAAGAAAAAAATTGTGCCGCCATCTTGGATCTTAAAATGGACCCTAAATTCGGGTTCCTCGTATGTGTTTTAGTCGAAAACGAGTACAATGACAAAAATGACAAAAAAACAGAAAAAAACTGTGCCGCCATCTTGGATCTTAAAATGGACCCTAAATTCGGATTCCACGTATGTGAATTAGTCGAAATCGAGTATAATGACAAAAATTGCAAAAATGTGTCGCCATCTTGGATCTAATGGACCCTACAGTCGGATTCCGACTGTACATACCTGTATCATCATCATCATCATCATCATCATCATCATATCAGCCGAAAGACGTCCACTGCTGAACATAGGCCTCCCCCAAAGATTGCCACAATGACCGGTCCTGCGCCACCCGCATCCAGCGGACTCCTGCGACCTTCACCAGGTCATCGGTCCACCTTGTGGGGGGCCTACCCACGCTACGCCTTCCGGTACGCGGCCGCCACTCAAGAACCTTCCCGCCCCAACGGCCATCGGTTCTACGCGCAATGTGCCCCGCCCACTGCCACTTCAGTTTAGCGATTCGGAGTGAAAATAACATTAAAATTCGCACGTCCTAACATTAAAGTAATTAAAAAGTAATCTAGAAGTATGGTCAACGATTCCAGTAATTTTGAATCGACATGTTGATTCCAAAGTATTAGTAATGCTAATATGCTATAGATTATTACTGACTCCTTCATACGTCATTGTAATATTCCGTTTCACGACATTACATTACAAGTAATATGCTACCCATAAGTACATTACAAAGTAAAATCAAGTAATATTGTAATCGGGAATTGATTACGAAATGCCCAACTCTGCGTGGTATAAAAAAAAAAAGGCCTATGTCCAGCGGTGGACGTCAATTGGCTGATGATGATGATGATAGTGAATATTGCTTGTGAGCCCACGAAATATTAGATGTCTTATACCAAAGGAAAATATCTACTTCAACAACGTCCTAGGTTCGAACACACGTATGTCAGCTGTCGCGGCTGATACCTAAACCACTCGACTCAGTCTTATATCTAGATACCGGTCAAATTTCTTTCTTATAAGATAAGGTTAGGTGCCTCTGACCACACTCTAAGACAAACAAAGAAGTGCTTTACCTCCTATCTGAATCCCTTTTGAGCGATGGTGCTGCCAAAATGCTGCCATCATGATTTATATTGTACTTTTGTAAAGATTTTAGGATTGGCTCCTGTATACCGTGAACGTCAAAAAGCTAAACAAATATTGGTATACTCAGGGCCGGATTTAGGGGAGGGCAACCGGGGCTACAGCCCCGGGGCCTCCACCACAGGGGGCCCCCACAATAGAGATTTCGGAAAAACTAGTACATTTTTTTGCGTATTGAGAGAGTGATCCACTCCGGGAACTGGATTTCAGCAAAATCATCAACGACGTTTCGGCAAAAAAAGCTAGGAAGATTCCGTTCGTTCATGCTAAAATTTAATTTTAGATAATTCTAAAATATAATTAATAACTTAATTCTAAATAATAATTCTAAAGTTTCCGATTATATTTATAATTACGTTTGTTAAATAATAAAATAATCTATACTCGTTTCCACAAAAAAAAATTTATTGAAAAACTTGACTGAAAAAATTGTCTAGTTTATTTAGAAAAGAATTGGGGGCCAGGGGGCCTCGACTCCTTTGTTGCCCCGAAGGTTCTCAACCTCTAAATCCGGCCCTGGGTATACTAAAACTGATTGAGAGAGATGACACTCGAGATACGTGACAAGATTTGCCCGTATGACCCACTTTTCCTAGGAATTTGGATCGGTAATGATAAGAGCCCTAATCAGAAGAATCTCAGGGTACTTCAAGTTAGTTTGGAGATCATAGTTAGATATGCCTATAGGC